>VNKC01002323.1:0-74003 GCA_008042775.1 Drosophila pectinifera
TAGTTATGAATATTTTTAACACCTATTTTTCCAAAAATTTTGATGTAAATACATAAACAACTACATTGCTGCAAAAACATTAGGGCATCAATGCTTTAAGGCTGTTTTGGCTTAGTTATAAACATTTTTCAGTTTTAGTGATTTCAGATCGCGGATATGCAAATCGTTGATCTAATGCTTGGTGTTTGCCTGTTGCTTGATATGGAAGGCTCTCTATTTGATCGACGACTTATTGATTAAGTCTCGATCAATATTATTTCTCTTATTTAAATTGTTTAAATCCTGAAATATATTTAAAACGATAAGGCTCTATTTGAATATACCTATACGTTTTAAGTTCGTGCAGCAGCACAACAGAATTCAATTATGTTAAAGTGTTTATACACATACATTGATTTTACATAAGTGTAAAAAAAATTAGTCGAGACACACACCTAATGATCGGTAAGTAGTAGAAAAATACATTTTGACACACATCCAATTTAGTTCCGTAAAATTCTGTGTGAAGGCGCCACAAGTAATAGTGATATTCGTGAGCGAAGACGGCCGTACAAACTGCCGCCCCTTACAGGAAGTTTAAGCAACTAAGGTGTGTCTAAATTAATTTTTACACTGCTTGCCGATCATCAGGTGTGTGTCTCGATGAATTATTTCCCTTATTCACCGAATTAATACTGCATTTAAGGAATACATTGCCACTAAAAGCTAAATGCTACAAAATATTACAAACCCACTGCAATAGGAAAAAATGCCCAAAAATGCGTATACTTGATACCTGCTTGAGAGCATCTTATGATCAAAAATTCAATGATATCCAAATTACATATATATTCCTTATATAGGGGCCAACTTTTCTGTTAAGAAGACTACATCCATTTTCGTAGTCGCATTTATCGGTATCGATTGGCAGTGATTCGGAGAGCCGGGCCTTCCTAATTGCCGACCAACAAATTTTGTTTTGAGCTCGTCCAAGCAATTAGCAAATGACAAATGCCCCAATGCCCAACACCACAGTCTCCGCAAACCCGCAGCCACAGTGCAAATGTACAAATGCAACATGGGTCATAAAAATGATGACCGGAGGGACGGATCAGCAAACAGGCGAACCCTGCCGGCAACCCATAAAATATAGGGTGGGGGCTTCCTACTTATAAGTGTCTGAAAAACACTTAAAAAATTAAAATAAAAAATTTTTTAATGTTTTTAATCGACCATATTAATCGTACTTTTCTTAACTTTACCGAAGTTGAATTACATTTAAATGGGAGATAAAAATGCTGATTCGGCTTGGAATATTATTTATAAATCCATTAAATTTATTATAAAACCAACAAACCAACCACACTTTACTTAAATAAATAAATGCTAGAGCATAGCAATATTATTTTGTACATGACTTCGTTATTAAGTAGTATAATTTTAGTTAGAAGTATTTACAGTTTCCCTGACCTGACTTGTATAATTTGTTAAATTCTTTTGTTTCACTTAAACATAATTTCCATCCCAGCTTAAGTTAATTTTCACCACCGACTTGCATAGTATTTTTTTCCCGTGTGGCCAGTTGGTTTCTTTTTTTTTGTAGTCCGAAAGAAACCTACGCACGTTGTCGCACACGGGACTACAAAATACAGGAGGATGCGTAGCCACACGGACACGTGGTTAGAGCCATGTTTGCTTTAATCCGTGCTTTATTTCACTCTCCCCAGCCCCCTGACTGTGTGTGTGTGTGTGTGTGGCCATGACGCTTAAGCGCTTAAGCGCATTTCCATAGATTTTAAGGCGATTTCATTTCCAACGCTCATTTGCATGCGCCGACCAATTGGCATTGTGTTGTTTATGCTCCTCCGCTGTTGTCCTGGCCCCCTGCCCCTGCGGCTGTGTTGGTATTATTAAGTTATGCTCTTTGTTGTTGCGAATTGATTGAATTTATTTGCTCGCAACTTAAACGTTTCCAAATTGGCTTAGTTAGCATTTTGACATTTGCGAGAAGTCAAAATGCCAGCACACAAAATGCAACGGAAAAGGGAAAACAAAACATAGAATATATAAATACGTTTTTAATGATTTCTGCAATTTGTTTGATGTATTTATAATTTCCAATCTAGGATTAAGTTCCTTAATTGAACTTAAGCTATTTACAAAGAGCTATTTCCTTATTTTATAGCAAGACTCTTAGGTTTTCAATAATGGTTATTTATCTCCTTATATTTTTCCGATTTGTTTCGCCTTTCGAGCGGAGCCTGCCTGCCTTTGCCCTCCAGGAAGTGAGGGCGTGGCCCTGGCTCCCAACTATATGATTAAGCACTGGCAATGGAGCGAAAATTGCTGCTGCTGCTGCTGCTGCTGTTGCAGTTGCAAGCAGGTCCTGCCATAAAAACAGATGGTAATCTGCGTAAGTGGAAGTGCCAGCAGGTGTGGCAGAAAATCAAAATGAACCAGAACTTGCAGGGCTCTTAAATAACAGCCACTTCGCATATTGGTTTCGATGGACAATTTTTTGTGGGGCTTCTACCGAATTGGCCCGGATTACATGGGCATTGATTGCGATTCAACTGCTCTATGAGGTCAGGCGTGTTTCTGATTTAGCGCTTAAAAACTATTATATATTGTAAGCTGTATAAAATAAGAAATAAAATGAAATAAATAAAAATATCAAACGCCTTGGGGGTGTCAGAACGCGATAAAAGTACTGACGCCCGAGTAGTGACTTGGAGTATCGCTATTTCTTGCATATTTCTGGAATTTTCTTTCTAAACTAAGAATATGTTCCACATTTCAAAGCCTATTTCAAAGCAGCCATTGAATTGGAATTTTTATCGCATGCAAATTTGAATAAGAACCCGGAATAGGTATATTTCCGTGCGATTTCTGCCCCACCCCCGCTCCATTTCCGCTGCAGTGCTCATGCATATTCGAGAAATCGCGAGAGCGAGTTGGGCGGGTGTGCCACTGCCACTGTCACTTTGTCCTAACAAGGTTAAGATGAATAGAAACTAATTTGCATGGCACGTGACTGTACCCGAGAGCGTGGAGCGCCAGAGTTGCCATCGTCGTGTTTGTTTGCCATTAAGTCGGCCATTGTTGTCAACATTGTTGCATTGTTGCAGCTGAAGCGAGCGCTACTTATTTTATTTGCTAATTGCAACACTCAAGACGGGGCCAAGAGCAGCGGCGACAAGTGCTCGACAAGTTTCAGCAGACAACGCCAGCGACTCACAAATATATATACTATATAGCTATATAGCATGAGAAAATATATATGTACTTACAGAAAAATAGAAGGCCGAAGCAGGGCAAGCAAATTAAAAGTGACGCATTTTGCAAGTCCGCTTCCAGTTGCCTTCTTAGCTTATTCTCAGTCTTAGTCAATATCCAAGGCAAAAGGAAAGCCATGACGGATTCCCGAGGAAGAGTTATTACACATTTTCTCTGGCTTACCTTTCCCTGTATTATTTCTATTTTCTAAATATTTGAATTACACATTTAAATACAATCATATATATAAATCTATAGGAACTCCCTCAACCTTCACTAAGTAACAGTTTGGTTTTTATTATAATTCTGTAAACAATAAAGAAAACGCTTTGAAGGGCTTCTCTCAACGAGGGATCTTTGTATCGCTCGGATGTTAACCCCTCAGCAGAGGGTAATCCGTTTTCCACATTCTCCAGTCACTTCCTTTTTGCATTTCAACGTATTTTACACTCTCCAACTTGGCACTTGGCCTGCATCCACAGCCTCCCCACCTCCCCTGCAATCTTTTGATGGAATGAGTTAAGCTGAAAACAAGAGCCCTCCCCCCAGTTTTGCGTAGCGCCGGGGGCGTGGCATTAACCCAAAAAGCCAGCCAAAGCCGGCGACGTTTGTTTTCCCAGGACACTCGAGTTGAGTTCAGGCGAAATTGCGAGGCGAAGGAAAGCCGGGCGGCTTAAGTGCTGCCTGCCTGCTGGCTGGAAAAGCGAAGAAAAACTCATTGCAATGCTTATTATTTTCCTTTTTTTGGTGGCTGGGAAAGCGAGTAGTGTAAGCAAGGGCTTACAGATCAGGGTTAATATAATAATAATTTAATGCCACAGGAAAGCGGCTTTGTCTCCCTTCAATTATTGAGGTGCAAGGAAAGTTGTAAGCAAATTTTATAATGTAAACTTATTAATATAAAAGTTATTTGATTCTGGAGTTTTTTAAGGATATATCAACTACCAAACAGTTTAGATCAATATATATCAGATGGTTGACCCAAAAAATAACCAATTCAGATACACTTTTCACCACTCATTGAAGCTATTTTCCTGGCCAATTTATTTGGATCGATTTCAGGGAAACCTTCGCCGAAACGAGACAGAGATTGTGGCCCTGTCGCCCCGTTTTAACCAACTAACTTTAACTGATTTATGGCCAACGAGAATGCAACTGATATTTTCAATTTACTCCAAAGACAGGTAATTACCTGTCAGAACTTCTCTCGTTATCAACACTTTGCAGGCGCTTAGGGCCACTGGCAGTTTTCGGGCAAGCCAAAGGACTTTGGCAACAGGATGAGCTTAAACCCAGCCGAGTGGCTGCTCCTCCTGACCATAAACACATATCGATGGCAGGGCATAAAGGCCATGCTTAATAAAGCCAATGTACTATTATTTGCGCTCATTTCGGGCCCCAATTAATAATGCCTTCAAAGGCCCGAGATGGTTGTGTGCATAAACACATCCATAAATTGTTCAGCGCAATTACATACCGGATGCTGGATGCTGGGGGGTTCCCCGAGGAGAATTGTTTCATTTTGCTGTTAAATCTATAATGGGCACATTACGCAATCAGGCGACGCAGCTCCCCCGAAAAGCATCCTTTGGGACTCGTGGGCAGAAGGAGATTGACAGGTCCTGGAGGGGGCTCCTTTAGGGATCGGGGTGGACCACGCGAACGTGGCTTCATCTGTCAACTCCGACGCCTCCTGTTCCTCTGAGCCAGCCTCACTCTGGCAAATTAACGGCAATGCGGCGCATTTTCACAATATACATATGACAGCTTCATAAATATTACATTTTAATTAATTGAATGCCATTAAAGAGTTTGGCCTCCACTGCCGCGTGATTCACGCGCACACAAGCGCCCTAAGCTCTTTAACTTTTGCAAAAAGGGAAAAGCTTCCATCAATTGGCCAGAAGCCAGAAGATCAGTTATTTGACTAATTGACCATTTACTAATTAACACACATTAATTGAAAATACACAAAGGGTTTAATATATTTTTAAAGTTTGAGAATATTTTGAGATATTTAATTTTATATTATATATTTTAATTCGCTAGCCTAATAAAAGTGCTAATAAGTATTAAAATATTTTTAAGTTAATATTCTGAGATATTTATTAATATATATTTAAGTCCAATGCCTACTTAAGATGCTAATAATTATTTAAATAATTTATAAGGGATATTCTGAGATATTTAATAATGTATATATAAATCCAATGCCTACTTAAAGTGCTAGTAATTATAAATATAGTTTAAAAAGGATATTCTGATATCTCATTTATATTTTAATTCGAAACCCTAGTTAATGCCAAGTTTACTCCTCTCTTCCCTGTTTACAAGCACGCATCCATCTCTGTTTGCGGGAACAATCTCGGATAAATGGCTGACAATTGCACATAATTGTAAATAATCGTAAATAAGTGTTGAACGAGCAGCTGTGCAAGTGCAACAAAAATGGCGTCAACTGTCATTTCCGCTTGTCAAAGCAGAAAAAGCAATATGGCCGCTCCTCGGTCCGCAAACGAACTGCGAACGACGCGAGCCCCCAAGCCGAAACGGAACCAAACCCGACCGGGCCAGACCAGACTGGCGGCCCTTTGATTAACTGCTGCCAGACGGCTGATGGGTTGTGCGCAAAAAGCCACACTTTAAACACAAGCTTGCACACACAACACGCTCGCACACTCGCACACTCACGCACTGTGTTTGCGGCGTTTTAATTCGCTGGCCGCAAATATTAAATCAATTAATTTATGTGCATAACTTGATACATTCTATTAAACGCGATTAAATGCTTTAGCAAAATGCATAATTGATTAATTTGCATTTTCCGCCGAGCGATGATATGTATCCTTCAGTATTCAATAAGAATTATAGTCCAAATTGGCATCTATTAAAATGAGCCAGTATCGCCCATCCGATGGATTGTATATAATACTACTGCTACATATACACATTTATATAGGGGGTATATACCCCTATTTCAAAGACACGAAATACGACAAGTTGTGGCCTACTTTTCCGCTCATCTCATTTGAATTGCATATGAGAGAGCCCCGACCATGGAGGTCAAGCCAAGTGAAAGTTGCCTTGGTATGTCGTTCTATTTGCATAAAAGATGGCTGGCCCTAAAATAGGAAAATTCCACAAACTTCAAATATGTCTTGTAATTACTTAACAACTTGTCCAATGTACAATAATTTAACAATAAATATTTAATGAACTTTTAAGCCCTATTTTTGTGTCTCAGTAATTCTTACAAACAAAAATAATAGTAATAGTAAACATTTTATCTGTTAATCAAAACGAAATCTAATCTAAACCTAAGCAACGTTAGAAATTGTCTTTATCACATAAATCACACATTTAAATTGAAAACTTTTACAAGTCATAATCATTACAAATATCAGGTTAACCTAATAAATAACTTATTTATATGTCCATAAATCATTTCGGTTACCTGGCAGACTGTCCTCGTTCCTGTCTCTCTGGCTTGAAGCCCAGGTAAATGTCACATTAATATTTAATATTTCAATTATGCAAACGCAAATGATAAATTTCAAATATAATCCACCCCCAAACCCGCATCCGTTTCCGGTTCCGGTTTTCAGCCCCTCAACCGCAAAGGGACAACCTTTGAATGGCTCGAAATTTGCGCGTACAATGTGGGTCACACAAATATGTCTCAAGCAGTAAATGTTCTTGCCGGGTCCCTGAATAATTGAAGTGCGCTTTGGGCTCGGAAGCGACGGGGCAAGCATAAAAACCGCACACAAATTACTGAAAATTGACCGCACTTAAAGCATACTGGCACTCAAAAACGCATATATATATATGTGTGTGTGTACGTACGGGTGCTGGGGTATATAAAATACAATTTAAATATTTAATTGCGAGCACAATTTAAAATCGTGTTAAAGGCAAAAGGCAAAGTAAAGGCCATAAAAAACGTGCCATAGAGCTAAATGTTGCAAGCGGCATGTTGTTATAATGCCCTGCTGTGTGGGGCATGGGGCATGTCTGTCTGGCTTTCGGTTGGGCAGAAATAAATTGAAGAATAATAAAGAAATATTAGGTGGCATATAATCTAAACAGTATTTAAAGTTATAAAAAGTTTACTTAAGACAATGTTAGCCAGTGCGTATGAGTGATATTTTTGGCGTATGATATTTTTATGCGTATGAGTGATATTTTTGTGCGTATGTGTGATGTATTTACTAAAATATTAAAACAGTTTATTACACACGTGCTTAAATATAATATTTGAATAAATATTAATTTATTTAGTGAATTTGTATTATATATTATCTTATATAATTTTTGTATCATATATTTATGTATAGATCCCTCTTTTTGTTAGCTTTAAGGGCATTCCTACTTCAGCTACGACTCTGGAAATTTTCCCAGCTAGCTGTATGAGGTTTTTCTGCCTTTCCACTCTCTCTTCTCGCTTGTTTTATATATATTTTTTTTTAGTGTTGCTTTGGCTGCATGGCCCCTGGGCGAAAAGTTATTGCATAACAACAGGCGCTGGCACTGCTGACCTCGAGGAATGCTGGGGCTGATGTTCCGTAGTTAATGAGCATTTTTAATGCAAATCATTTCGCGGGTCCTGCGGCCTCTCTTTATTCGCATGGCGAACGGCATATTAATTGTCTTCGTTTTGACTTGTCGAACCAAACGCCATTTGATGGCCTTCAGGGGGAAGCAACACAACACAACATAACACACACACAACACCCAAAAACATAATCAAATGAGTGCCAGCTGTTGCTGTTATTTTTCCCCGCCAACAACTCGACTCTCAGCGCTCTCTCTCTGGCATATACATTTAAATTTCAATTTATGCTCCTCGACGGGGGCTTTATGTGAGTTAAGTGCTGCCAGCACAGTAGCAGCGGCAAGACCTCCACCTCCCGCCGGCACAGACTAGTCCTCGTCATTCGGATAACTGGCGAATGTCTGTAATAAGATATGATAATGCTACTGCATCTCTCCTGCCAGTTAATGTTGTGTGCATTTCAGTTGGTTAAGCTAAGTGCCGCCCGCTCAGCTTGGTCGTGTGGGAATATAAACCCGTATATACATGGTATATTGGTGCAACAAACTAGCGGATGGCTCGAAAAGTAAGGCCTTGTGAGTAAAAATAGAGCAAAACTACTATGCAGCCCTCTCTGGTCTTAGGGAGATCATATTACGGACTATTCGAAGAAACTAACTCTTGGATATTTTCTTTAAATATTATTTAAGTTAGTATAAACAACAAAGAACTGACTAAAGATTGTGTATGCATCGATAAGCAACAAATAATCGAAGCAATCAAGTCAATGCCGACAGTGAAAGCCAGCCAGGACATCAAGTAGGGCAAAGCAATCAAAGGAGGGTTCGAGTCACCTGTTCTAAAACCTATACAACTGAAAGTAAGCCCCTCCACGTTTCCATGGCTGGCTGTGAATATGCGATTATAATTCCCACAAGTCCCAGTGCAATTATCGTTTGTCGCTTATCGATAACCATTTGCCATTTACTACGATTACAATTTGAAACATTCGTAATGGACAATAAAAACTAATTTGGATTGGATGTGAACTTCCCAGGACAGTGCCGGGCAGGACAGGAAGTGAGGCAAACGGATACATGAACGATTTCTGATGGGCAAACAATGCCAGGCCGACCAGTTTTACCTTATATCCCCTTGCAGGAGATGCATTTCTCATAACAAACTGAAAACAAACAAAAAATCTGGCAGACTGGCAGACTGGCAGGCAGGACCCAGTCAGAATCCAATTAGAAGACAAAAACAGCACAAAAACAAACACAAGTGCAAGCACAAGGCATGCACACTTATGGTTCATGATAATAATATTAATTCTACGGTCAGACACCGCACACAGTGCGTATGAGCAATCTGTGTGGGCCGCACACAGTGCGTATGAGCAATCGGCAGGCACTCCAGCCCAGCCCGAGGAATGCAAGGTGGATAGGGAAAGAATCTAGAAAATCGAGGCGACCGGGGCTGGGACAAATTTCAATTAAATTGTTGCAATAACAACAGTTTTGTGGCGAAGGAAATTAAAGGACAAACACGTGTGCACGTCACATCTGTCCCTCTGCCCCTGCCGCTCCTGCCGCCCCTCACTGTCGCCTGACATTGAGTGAGCGAGTGAGTGAGCCAACAACAATTGACAGCAACACACATAAAAGCTTTTAAATCTTAATAAATCTTGCATACAATTTAAAAAACACAAACACACACAAAATAGAAACGAAAAAGCAAAAAACGAAAGCCAAACGGAAATAAGGCAACACAGGAGCCGAGGAAGAAGTTTATTCCACCAAGGCAGGAGCAGGGGCAGGGGCAGCGGCAGGGAGCGGTTGTATGTGTTTCCGCTTTACCGACATTCTTTTTTGGCAACTGCCATGGCAGCTGAAGTTGACACGGCAGGGGATCTAGCTCCTGCTCCTTCGTATCCTTGCCACCAGCAGCAGCAGGGGAAGAGTCAAAGACATCGCGGTTGCATTCTCGCTCTGTCACAGCTCGGATTGGGTACCACACGGACCCACTCCAGCACACTGAGAGAAACTGCAACTTAAATACAAGATCAAGTAAAGAGAGAGAGAGAGCGGTAGATATATGATTGCGGATTAGGAGTAAAGAGCGAGAGAGGGAGATGGCGGGGGAATTGCAATACATTTGGAACATTTCCAGGCAGTGAGATCACAGCAGAGAGAGAGATACAGTTATGAATACAACGTGGGAGTAACTCACCAGAGAGAGATCCTGAAAGAGAGAGAGCTGGCTTGTAGTACTGGCTTGTATTGCCAGGCAGAGAGCGCGATCACACTGAGCTCTTTTGGATGCAAGTGTTTTGATTTTATTGAAACTAGCAAAGTCTTCACAAAGAGATATCAAAATATTACTCTTAAATTAAGAGCATTAAGTTTTTTTTTTATTTAAAGCCGAATGCCTGGCAAGAATACAGATAATCCTCTGTTAACCTTTCGCTTTCCGTTTTTTCATCACCACACATTTTCTCTCAGTGCTTAAGCCCCCCTGGTCGTGTGTGTTTGCGTATCGCTCACCTTGCCAACATCTCGTAAACGTTGAACTGTATCTTGGGTATTTTCATTCGTGACTTTGGGCCCCTCGTCCCCGCGCTGCCCCACCCGCTCTTGAGCTCATCAGCGCCAGCATAAATATTTGAAATTTTATGCAATTTTTAAGGTTGAAATCTTAATCGCGGGGATCCCCTCCAGAGAAGCAGGGAAATAGTAGCACTGACTCGTACTCGTATTTTGTTACCCACTTTGAGGCGTGCTGGGTAATCCTTCGCCAGGGATAAACAACTCGCTTTTCGGGGTTTTGCCAGAGGGGCTGGGTGGGGGTTTTTTTCCAAGGGTCACACACACATATACATGCATAAGCTTCGGTCCCCCGTATAAATTTTCAGAACTAACTGCGTCACATTTTGCATAAGTGATGAGATCGATTTCCGTTGATGTGCGTGATGGCGGAGCAAGGAGAAGAAGGAGGAGAAGCTGGGCATAATAAAGAAGGGGGAGCAGCACGGGAGAGAGAGAGTGGAAAATGGAAGGGTAAATGGGATGGAGATGGCGGGAAGGGGCTTTAAAACCCCCTAAAGTTTCGGAGAGAAGAATCTGAGGCTAACAAAAGTTGCCAAAGATTGTCAACAGTTATTGCTAGTTGGGGGGCGTGGGATTGGCAAGAGGGGGTAGTTGAGAACAGGGTAGTTTTGGGGGGAAGACAACCTTGCAACAATGTCTGCTCCGTGTGTGCAGCAGCAGCAGCAGCAGCAGCAGAAAATAAGCCAAAAGTGCCATAAAATGTTTGCACAGAGTTTTCGGGAGTGGAGTTTGTTTTTCTTTTTTCCTCACTCACAGCTTTTTCCATAGATTTTCCTCTTGGCTCTCGCCTTATTTACGTTTTTACCATTTTTATACACGTCATTTATTTGGTCCTTGGCGGGTCCAAAAACCCAACTAAACCGTAATTTTTCTTCATCTTTTTTTGTTGACTCTCCTTGACTTTGTTTTGGTGGAGCGAAGGGGCGAAGGGGGAAGAGAGTGCAACAGAAGACTCAATGGGGCTCGGAATGAACACATAGCATTTACCAACGTAAACATAAACTCAAATGGAAATATTATAACATTTTGAATATTAGATAAATATTAAATACCGATAGTAGTTAAAGGTAGAATTAGAGAGAAACTCATGCAAATTTAAATATAAAGCCACCATTAAAGGCTTTAGTTTTAACTTTGAGCCACAAATAATCCATGCATTGAAATGGTTTATTTATATTAAATTCGTATTTTATTACCACTGGACTATTGCTAGTGTGCACCTCGATTTAAAATACTATAAATCAAGGTTAATACCGATAAAATGGGGGAATTGCTCACTGCTGCCCACTGTTTGCTCCGTTTATTGTTTCATTTCCAGCTTCCACTTCCAGCTTCCAGCACGCACTTTGAGTGGAACGAGCGGACAAACTGAATCTTGTATGATTAGAGTAACAAACTGCAGCAACAGGCGTAGGAGAAGGGTTGAAGGACCGGTAAGAGCAGGAGCACACATGACACATAAAAAGCAGCATGAAACTGCCCTTAACGAGCGCATAAATCTTTAACTGCCCCGCCCACTTGCACTTCCCCAGACAAACACACACACACACAAGCGAATGCCACTTGTTTGTTTGTTTATAGCAGAAAATTGTGGCCAGGGCTCCTTCGTCCTGGGCCCAGCTAGAGCTGAGCCTTATTTATATTTTAATGTCAGCGGTGGAAGGAAGAATAAGCTGTGGCCCAAAGGGGGAACTTTTTAATTAATTAAGCATTAACATCATAGATTCCCTAGATCTAAATTGATGGCCACAAAAACTCTGTAATTATTGCATTGATTTCTTTTATTCAAATAATGCATAATGACATCCCTGTTTAATTTTGTTCCGCTTAAAATTCCCAACCACTCACTCGTCGCTCTTCCGCGCGTAAAAACTCATCTTAGTTACTCTTTGCTGTAGCATCCTTTCCGGCACACCATTAATTTAATATGCAGCGCAGTAATGCATGCTGCACACACACCCACACACACACTCGTGTGCGAATTGTGCAACTTTAAATGCTTATTTAATTGTGTTAAGTGTCATTTACACTCTTTTGCCGCCCCTCCCCCTCGGAGCTCGCTCGCAGGCTCCTTTGCTGCGCCATTTTAGCGGCAGAAACTTTTAGCTAACATTTTAATTTATGTTCCTACTGGTGCCACGCCCCCTAAGAGGAGAGGCAGAAGGAGACCCCGCCCTCCTGCTCGCCGCTCGCCGCTCGCTGCTCAGTTGCCGAAATTAGTTTCAGTGCCGAAAGTTGGGGAATGTCTTCATTACGCGGAGAAGGGGGATAAGCATACACAGTACACTTGTACTTGGCTGTATCGCCGGGCTTCCCCCTCGCTCCTTTGGCTTACTTACACAAATTTCCCATTTCCCATTTCCCATTTCCCCTTAACCACTTCCAGCTCTCGGTTTTCGTTTAATGTACCAAGTGTTGGCACTTTTCCCCAGACTTGATTCGACTTGGAGTTCTTTTGAGTTCCCCGAGTTTTCATAACTTTTCCGCGCGCCAGCATGCATATATGACATTAATGTCAGTTGCATGTTTGCTTTACAGTGGCAAGTGCGAGGTAAGAGGGAGGGGGAGAGGACTCAAATCGCACACATCTAATGGGAATTCGTTGGCCCTGTTTGGCCCTGCTTAGCCCTGTTGTGTTGCCATTGGCAGTGGAAAGTTGGTAAGTGAGTGACTTATTGAAAAAGTTCTCTTTGGCAAAGTTCGCGTGAACGTTCCCCCCACATTTGGGCCCATTTTATTATTTTGCTAAATAAATATTTAAATTATTTGAACCCCAACTTTATGCCCAGAAGCCTGTGAGCTATTTTCACCTGCAACACTCTGAAACTTAGTTATTATTAAATTCGTGGCATTCCTCTCCCTTTGGAGTCGAGAGTAATGCTCCAATTACTCCGGCAGTCTGTAGGTTGTGTAGCTTTCCGCCTCCTGCGCTCTTTGTTGCTAATTTCCACCTCTTTTCCGCCATTATCCCCATTGTTTGCTTTGCCGATTTGTGTTTTTGGGTTGCCGCTGCCGTTGGAGGAGCAACAACTGTGCTGCAATTTGCAAAATACTCGAACAAATAGTTGAAGGGGGCGGCCAGGCGGCGGTCAGACTGGCATTAGGCATTAGGCCCGACCTCTTGGCCTCTAATTTGTTGCACACATAAATTAAAAGGCCAAGGTAATAAATAACGGCTCATTAAACACACCCCCAAGCGCACACACACTCTGTGTACGGCAAGCCGGAAGAGACAGCGCGCGAGTGAGATGGCCATAAAATGAACTTCCGTTTTTGCCGCCAACTTCACTCGGACCACGCCCACACGCCCACCCGCCAATCGCCTATTTGTTTATGCAAATTGTTGTGCAAAGCACACTCAGCCACACACACACACAGCTGCCTAATTCGCCACCGCTAATTATACATAAATCCAGAGAGCTCTCTTCTCTCTCTCGCGCTTATCCCGCGATTCCTGTGTAAATTCTGCATTAATTAGCAATTAAAATGCATAAATGAGTAATGTAATCAATTTAAAATGCAGCCCTAATAAATTTTAAAGTTGTTTTGCCCACGCAATCCAGAGAACCAAATGATTAATTGCAAATGGAAATTAAATTATATACGAATGCTAAACAAGAGAAGGCTGCACAAAGGACTTGACTTGGGTATGCAGCCGTTTCCGGTCGTCACTGGTTGGGAATTCTAGTCCAACCAAGCGAGACTTTTAAATAAAGTGTCTGATAAAAAAATCTTTTAATATATATATTTTTTGACTACAAATTCGTCTGCATATCAAAGCTCTTATTAATTTATATAAATGATAAATTTGTGTATGCAAAAAAGCCAAGGATAGGCATAGAAAATATTTTTAGTTTATAGAATCCCATATTTAATCTCTTTTCAACTTAACTATAAATAAAGCTATGCCTTAAGAGGTATAAATAATGTTTAACACATCATTAAAGCAACTGATACTTTATTCGGACACTTCAATTAATAATTCCTAGTTGGCCAAACAATTTGTTGGCTGGGTTGCTCACACACACACACACACACTGGCAAAAGGGACTATTGTTGACATATGCTGATGACTGTGCACGTGTGAGGGCTTTTCCTGCCCATGTGTTGGCCAAGGCAAACACACAACACACCGGCCAACACACACCAGCTCCGCCAGATCGAAGGATAAATATGTGTTTATATGAATTACAATTAATTGAGTTCATTCCCAGTGAGCTGAACCAAAGTCAAACATGTGAAATGGTGTGAAATAATTTGCTGTAACCCGATGCCAAGGAGCTGGCGCCGGGATATCCGCAGAAACTAATTAAATGTTGTTTATGCAAAATTAAATGCAAAAACGAATATTGCGCATACGCCCGGTGGGACAGCAGAGACAACAGAGAGACACCGACAGCGACAGCGACAGAATGAGAGAGCAGCAGGAGAGTGGAAATATACTTTTGTCACGTTCATAATTACATAATGTATTATGCAGATTTTGCATAACAATTTGGCAAGAAGCAGGAGCAGCAGCAAGGACTTCCTCCTCTGGGGTGTCCTCCACTCTCCGCCCTGTCGCTTTCCTCCAAGGAGAAGCCACTGTCGACAGCACAAACACAGTGCAAAAAAGTGCAAAATAAAGGCTAAAAAAGTGCAAAAGTACTGTGTTAATGGCTGAAGCACACTTACTCCATATTTTACCCTCTTTTCGCCTTATCATCCCTGGAGCTGCCTCGTGCACCGAAAGCAAAACTTAGTAAATATAATATATATAATACAATAATTAAATACGTTGCTATTTGCCTTTCAGATTTTATGAAATTATTATTATCTTTTTGCAAGGTTTGTTAGTTATCAATATTTTTATAAAAAATATGCTTAATATTGATAAATAAATTACATATTCAATTAAACTTGTAAATAAATAATGAATACTGTTTATAAATAATTATAATAAACTACTTAAGCTCCCACTTAGGCCTTAAGCACATAAAATAAACCACATAAAATATATTGTATATTATTTTTTGCCTGCCTCTTGGAGTTACTTGCTTTATAGTTTCCTATTTTTATGGTTCTTGGAGTTACTTGCTTTTCTCTCCGTGTATCTCTGTATTTTAGGGGACAGAGCGCAGGGCAGCCGTAATGGCAGGTCAAGTGGGTTTTGCTCTGAAAGTGTAAACGAAGTTGCAGCCACCGTCATAAGGCGCAACTTAGGGCTGAGCTTACGTCACCTAAGGCGATACGGCTGCTCCTGTTGCCACTCCCGCTCCTGCTGCAGCTCCTGGGCTCTCCTCCAAGGGAAGTGCAAGTTATGAGTGGCTCCTGGGGCTCCAGTTGGGAGTCGGAGTCGGAGTTGGCATTACCAGCAAGTTAATAAAGCAGCGAAGTGGCGCGAGAAAGGTGCATGGCTTTCAGTTTCAGGAAATTGCGAGGCTATGACACCAGCTAACTGAACTCCTAGATTTAATAAGCTTCACTTATTACTATAAATATATTATGAGGAATTAGCTCTAACGTAAGGGTTCAGGGCTAACGTAACGTAAGGAATCCGGTGCAGGCGGCGTGGTAACGAAGAAAGCAAAAAGGGTGGGGCGCAAAATGAATAGCCAACACAAACACAAAAAAAGCGCCAGATTTTCATGCAATTTGCATATTTTTCAGACAAAAAAAATACACAGCAAATCGAGGAAGGCAAGGCAACTCACGACACCCTTGTTTCTTTTGGTCGCGTTGGCCACACTGTTCGGAAAAGACGAGAAGGGGCACACTGCCTCGGGGAAGGCGTCGCGCCATGCATATGCAAAAAGTGCAGCAACTACTGCAACAACTGCAACAACAGCCCCGACAAGGATGATGATGACGCCGCCCACGCTGTGTCTTTGTTTTATTAAGTACTTCTATTATTTTCCCTTTTTGCCGCTCCCCCCACACTCTCTTTTAGCGGCAACGACAACGACAACGTTGCCAAGAACCAAGACTTTGTGTTTTTGGCTGAAATATTTTAGGCGGCAGCAAATTTCTTGTGCTCCTCTCGTTTTTTATACCCACTATTTGTGGTTTCTTAAGGTATATATAGGAAATCATACCTGAAAGACTAAAGGAGGAATATAAATATATATAATATCTAACCTGCAAGTCACCTTTTAATTTCTTTAAAGGCATTTCCACAATGATTTTCATACAAAACTTTGATTATTTAAAAATGGAAGATCGTAGGTAGTTTATTAATTCTTTAATACTTTTAATGAGCTTCTATTGTTTCCTTTTATTTATTTATATATATAATATTAATATTTAAAAATATTTAAAAAGCATTTCATAATTTCTTTTAACACTTTTAATAACCTCATATTGTTTCCATTTTATTTATTTAAATATAATATCTAATAATATTTAAATATGAAAGATCGAAGGTAATATTTTAATTGAATACCTTTAATGAGCTTCTAATGCTTTATTTTTATTTTTGTTAGTATTTCAACTTTCAATTTAAGGTATTTTAATATCGAAACGCTCACCGAGACCGCTCTTACTTGTATTTTTTGCGCTGTTGTTTAACACAAAAGACAAAGTAGCACAAATTTTCAGCCAGGGAGGCTTTGGGCGGGGACCGGCTGGTTTCTGGGGCGGTCCTGGGGGGGCGTTTCCAGGGGGCGTTCTCAGGGGGCGCAGGAGTTTTCCCCGGGGGGTGGTGGCGGTTGCATCTTAGACATGCATGCCACTAGGCAGTAAAGTAGAAAGGCGCCAAATGAAAGGGCTTAGGCGCAAGAAAGGGGCGAAGACACACAGAGTCAAGAACAAAAGAATCAACGCTTAACACAATTTTCTACCCCCTCGCCGGCCCCTTAGTTTTAAGTTTTTCCTCTTTCCTTTTCAGTTTTTCAGTTTTTTTTCCCTCTTTCGGTGTCACAGCCAGAAATAGTGTTTGTCCCACTTGGGAGGCCTGTTCCACATGCTTGGCCGAGGACTGAAACGGAGGCGACACGAGGATGTGTCGCTGCCGCTGCTGCCGCTGATAGAATTTATTTAGTTATGCACACCTTCATTTTAAGTCCTTTTACGTGTTACACGAATACACTTTTAAGTGCATGTGTGCCGCCGCCACAGTCCCTCCTGCCGGGCCTTTTGGTGTCAGTGAGAAATCAGAGCTGCAACACAACAGAGGCAACCGAAAAATCCGCGGCAGCCCGCAAAGTTTGTTGACATTTCGGCGAGACATTCAACCCTGGAGAGTCAAGGAGCATGCGAAGCCTATAAATAATATTCTACCAAACTTAATCAATTTTCTGAAGTATCTTCTACTCCCCTTTATTATTTAGAAGCTTAAATATCTTATAGTTTATTTTAAACTTCCTTTTGTATTCTTTGAGGCTTTAATATATCCTTTTACCTGTCTTATTAACTCCTCTTTCCCAGTAGAATACTGAAAATAAGTGCAGATACTAGTTGATTCTGTGAACTAACCGAAGATCCCTCCTTGCCCAGAGCACAAAATCGGTTTCTGGGTCATTTGAGCGCCGCAGTGCGCGCGATGACTTCAGCCTCGTGAAAGTGAATGAGCTGCAGGACCTCAACGTGTCACGGTCAGTGCAGTGCCGACTGCACACATCCTGCCGAACTGGGCAACATTATATGCCACAAACAGGAGGCCGGGCATCCGCAGGGGGATACATGTGAATGAGATGCCCAGATGAGCGTTCATAATGTGTGCTTAATTATCGCAAGGATATATGTGCTGTCCACAGCCACAGTGCTGTCAGTTTGGAGGGATAATCTGCCCTTTTTGGAGGGAACCTAATCATAAGCTATTTTACAAGTTATTTACATTTGTACCCTATTATATATTATTTATAGTTCAGCCAATGTTTTAGCATGATCACAATAAAATTCTGTATACATTCCCTAATTTAAGACACAATCTTTGTAACATGGTCACACAATTCACAATTCTTTATAAATTCCCTAATTAAAGACGCAATTTTTGTGGCATGGTCACACAATTCACAATTCTTTATAAACTCCCTAAATTAATAATATATATTTTATACAAAAATAGTAATTACCCCTCCTGTGCTCTTAATCATTTAAGTCTTATACGTTCTATAATTAAAGAAAACCAAGGAACCAAAAGAAGGGGTACCCATTTCCAGCTTTTTTTTGGGGCTTTTAAAGAGGGCTTTTTTCTGGGCAGCACTGCTACCTTTATCTGTGACTTGGAGAGGGGCTGGGAACCAGGAGGGGGGGCTCAAAAGGGTGGGCTGTTGGGGCTGCAACAGGGGTGTCTGCAGGTGCCTGCTGGAGGGTGCCTGCAACCGGTGCTCAAGTTTGTTTAATGTAAGCAAGTGTTGCATGCAAATATTTGCCAGGGGGTTGGGCGGTACTTTCACTATTCCCCCTTGCCCCCGGAGGCCCCTCAGAGGCCCCCTGCCATATGTTTAATAATTCAGTAGGCCGCCGCCTCTGCCTGGCTTCTGCTGGCTCTCTGCAAATATTTCGAATTTTCTTAATTGCTAAAAATCACACTTCTGTGTGTGTGGTGTGTGTGTGTGTGTGTGTGTGCTTTTGCGGCGATTGCGGTTGAGGTGACACAGTGGTCGCCGGGGAGGGGGCTGACTTTGATTTTTGCCCGTCACTCACACACACACCCACACACACACATTCCATATAGAACACACCGTTTGAAAGTTGTGCAAAGAAGTTTGTTTAGCTAATATTTGGGAATTAGTCCAAGTGGCGTCCTGGAAGTTAAGTTGAGAGCCTGCGGGGGCCCGGGGCCTTGAAGGGGTGGTTTTATGAATAACTTATGCCACAAATGCCTCAATCTGCTTATTGTTTACAGGGGGCCGGCGGGCGGGGGCGGGGGAGGGTCTCCGCAATTGCTGAGGTGGCCTTCTTCTTGTTCAATGTTTGGCACAAATATTTGCTCATTAAACATTCAGTGACCTGTCGGAGGCGAAAGTTTGGTTCTTGACTCTACAGGGGGGTAGAGGGGCAGCGGGGCCCGGCAATAAGGAAATTGCATTCAAGATTTATAGCTTTAAAATCCACAGAAACTATCAAGTCCAAGACAATTCCCTAGTAACTTTACACATCAAATCGTATTTGCTTAAATATATTTAAAAAATAAGGTAATTAAGCTAATGGCCTTGCGGGGTTGTCTTCTTAAAAAATATATAATTATATATATTTTATGATATATAAATATATGTATATATATATTTAAAATAACCCACACTCAAGTCTTTCTGCCTAATCTCTAGAAGTTCTTCTTAGTAAACATGTTTTCGTTCCCCCTTAAATATGAACAAGTGCCTTGGAAATTAATTAATATTAATTAGCTTAAGTCCGCACAATTAAATATGCATTTAATTCCCCATAAAACCAGTTCGCTTGGAAGAACCAGGCCACCATTCAAGCGGAAGTTCGGGGGACAATCTTAACCAGATGATGTTGCCGCTTCTGTTGCTAATGTAATGGAAATAACTCTGACATTGAGACACGAGAAATGCTTATTTATGAGCCCCAAAAACCCCAAACTCCACAAGATATACAAAATATCACTAAACAATGACACAAAAAAGCCAAAAACAGAAACAGAAACAGCAACAGAAACAGAAAAAAGATTGCATAAGCCGAGGCGACGTGCCACTGACATCAACATCAGCGTTGTAGGCTGGCTCAACTTGTGAAAATGTGGAAAATGTGCGGCTCTTGTATGGCCCGAAAATCCCTCGAACCCCCTCCCGCTTAGACTGTGTGTGTGCGTGTGTGTGTGTGTGTGCGCACAAAAAGCGTGAGTAACATAAACAACAACAATGGCAGCGGCAGCAACAAGAGCGGCCACAATTCAGCAACTGACGTCTCTAACCGAAGAGAAAACACGGAACAGTGGCCACCGAAATTAAGGCATAACACCCCACTGTGCACTTTGTTTTAAATTAACAGAAATATATTTAATATAACATATAAATTAATATAATAACTATTAAGAAACTGTACTCAATGGAAAGTATACGAAGTCTTCCCAATAAAATCAAAATCAGTTTGTCCCAGGCCAGCGTTCGGTGCCCACTGTGCACGGTGTGCATTGGGGCAACCGCATGCCAAAAGCGGAAGTGGCATTGTTAAGCGGTTTATGTGCCACATGTGTGCGTCTGTCTGTGCCCGTGCATTGGTATTGGTGAGCCCACACACAGCCTCCGCCCACCGACAGTCTGTGTGCGTGTGTCTATGTCTGCGTTTGTTCATCCGTCTCCTGTTGTTGTGCCTTTGCATGCTAAGCACGTATTTCCGGCATAGTTTTTGCATTCGTTCTAACCCCGCTCTTCCGCCTTCCGCCTTCCGCCTTCCCCACTTCCCCACTTCCCGCACAGCTTTAGGCCCGGCTTGTGACCCCGAAAGCTTGCCGAAGTAACCCGCCCGCCGTAACTCTTCCCCCAAAATTTCTCTCAACTCAACAACCGTCTCCTGCACATCTGTCCTTTTGCCTGCGATCGGATCTGAGCACTTTTCCCCGCCTGCCATTAGCTTATCCACTTTGGGCACTTGGCTTCGGCGATTTTAAGTTTGGCCATAAATCGCATCCAGCGTGTATTTATGAGAGATGCAGCCAGACCTCCGCCTCCGCCTCCGCTTGGCTGGCCAGAGGCCATCGAGCTGCTAAATTGCGCAATGATGCTGCCGCCCGACTCGCCTGGGTCTGAGTTGATTTACCAAAAAAAGGGGGAAACAAGGCCAGGCGTACACAGGGAGAAAGCAAGCAAGTTTCTCTGTTCGCAGAACAATCAAGAACACAACGGGTGATAAAGAACAATGGCCTCTTCTCGCCCTCATCGAAGGCAGCTCGCAGCTCGCAGCTGCATGGCCAAATATAACGCATACGCCACGTATGGCCGTATGGCCGGAGCAGCTCGGGGCCAAGCCGCATAACTGTCTGGATGAGTGTGCCGAATGCCATAACAATAAATCGCAGTAAATTCAATTGATGGCAACAGGCGGCGGGTAGAAGGGCAGCCGAATCCCTTTTGCACTAACTAAATTCAAACACTTAACGCCTTCTGGCAGATGCCAGCAGATATACCCTCAGCTCCTCACGACCCTTGGCCCGTCCGTCCTGTCCATTCTCTGGCATTCCGTTGAAAACAAAAAACAGCACAAAAAAAATGTAAGAACAAAAAAGAGGAGCCCGACCGAGACCAGAAATTCGAATGAAAAAATGCCGCACAAAAAACAAGAGGGAAAAAATTCACTCAATATTGCTCGCAGCTGAAGTCCCGCCGCCGTCAGACAAAAGCCAAAACAGAGAAGGCCAAGAACAAGCGCACACACACAAGCTAACGTGTTCCAGTTAACACACAGAGTCAGGGCAATAGAGAAGAGAGCCTTTTAGTATTCTTTTTATATACATATAATTTTTTAAAGGTGTTAAGACTAAAAAATGGTTATTTAATATGCATATAGTCTATGCTGTTAAGAAGATTACATCCAAATTTTTGGAAAAATCTAAGCTTAAAATATTCATAACTCAGCCAAAAGAGCCTTAAATTCAAATCGGAAAGCGGTTCTATGTTAGTTTTTATTTTGTTAATTAATCTGCTTATCGACTTTAGAGAAATTAAAAAATAAATTTTTTGTAAATTTTTGACAATTTTAATGATGTAACCCCTTATCATTTTTTCAAAAATTGGCCAAAAATTTTTTTCTTGTTTTTTTCCATGTTTTAGTTTAAAATAATAAAGATTTTAATGTCGAATCGGAAGATATATGACATTTGGTCATCATTTGATTTTTGGCCAAAATATGCGAATTTTTGTGTCTCGATATCGGAACTTTTAACACCCAGGCACATAAAAATATTCATAACTCAGCAAAAACAGCCTTCATTTCCAATCGGAAAGCGGTTCTAATTTAGTTTTTATTTGGTTAATTAATCTGCATACAGACTCACTTGATTTGTTAAGAAGATATTTTGTTAAGAAGATTTAATCAAAATTTTTGGAAAAATCAGAAATAAAAATATTCATAACTCAGTCAAAACAGCCTTAAATTCAAATCGGAAAGCGGTTCTATCTTTGTTTTTATTTGCCTAATTAATCTGCATACCGACTTGCAAAATTTAAAACAATAAAATTTTTGTCAATTTTTGACAATTTTAATGATGTAACCCCTTATCATTTTTTCAAAAATCGGCCAAAATTTTTTTTCTTGTTTTTTCCCATATTTTAGTTTAAAATAATTAAGATTTTTATGGCGAATCAAAAGATATATGACATTTGGCTATCATTTGATTTTTGGCTAAAATACGCGCATTTTTGTGTCTTTAAGTCCGTATTTTTATACCCTGGCAGATTGTAATTTCTCATATCGATTGGAATGAAATACCAGGCGAACATAAATGGCAGCTGGTGGCCGCTGTACTCTTCGCCTATTGGAAATCAAGAGTTATTAATATTAATTTTAGTGGCAACGTATGCCTTAAATGCAGCATACTTTTAGGCATGTTCACAGTAGGTTAATTAACGAACAATAACAGAACAGAAGTTCTATTTGGCCAACTGGAAATTGACAATTATTTTGCAAATATCGTTAGTCATAACTCAGCCAAAACAGCTCTAATTTCAAATCGGAAAGCGGTTCTATCTTTGTTTTTCTTTGGTTAATTAATCTGGATATAGACTCACTTGATTTTTGGCCAAACTCTGCTGTTAGGAAGATTACATCCAAATATATTTGTATCACCTACTTGAGTATTTCTTAAATAGAATTTCTGGGCTCTATATTTTTAGCCCCAACTGTGTTTGTGTTTGTGGAGGCTTAAGAGTTTTCATCGCTTTGGCAACTCTCGAGGGATATATGTGCCCTCGAAGGAAGCGAAAGTTGAGCAAATGTTTGGTCCTGCGGCTGAAGTTGAAGTGGACTGGAGTATTTCCTTTTTTTGGCTAGAGGGTAGCAGCCACTTAAGCCCTTAAGCAGGATTCCTCTCTCTCTCATTTAAGTTGCTATAAAATAATTAGGTTATGATTTTAGAAGAACCTATATTTTAGTATATATATTTAAAACCCCTTTTATTTTCCAGTCCATCATAGCCTACATTATTGTCCTTTTCCTGGGACTTCCTCGCTGGACTTAACTTGTATCTTTCGCGAATTTTAAATGTGTGTTCGTGGCAAGAAATTTTCTTTCTGGATCACCGCTCAGAGCTGGGGCCGAGAAGGGGGCCGAGGGTGGGCGGCCGGGCTCGGTGGGAAAGTGTTTCCATGTGTGCTTGTCAGCCAGTCACTCGACCAGTCAATTAGCAGCGGACGCTTTTCAATTACACCACAGCCGCCCCGCTGAAGTTGGCCTGAAACTGGCAGAAGGAGACGGAGGGACAGAGCGACAGAGCGGCCGAGTAGTAGAGTTGATGGCCAAATTCAAATTTACATTTGTCACCAGCAATGTGGGCCACACAATATGGGCCAGAGGCCGTTAAGTAATCGCAAGCAACTGCCCCTTGTCCTTGGCTACAGCAGGCAAAGAGATAAGCCTTTTTGGGGGCTAATTGTTTAACATTTCAACAAAGAGTGTTTCTATTGAAAAGTATTTTTACTTCTAATTAATGAACTTAATACCTAACACTTTTTATTTATGAATCCTTTTAATATTTATTTATTTTTATGACATAGCCTTTTCTATAAGTAAATGTATTTTATTCTGGCCACTTGATAACAATCCCTACATTATAGTTTTCTATATAGGACAAATATGCCTTTAAGTATTGCTATTTTGGATATCTGTACCCTCACCCTGTTCGATTAGGATTTCCAACTCGGTCATATTTTGCAGAGAGCTCTTAATGGCATTGTCCACATCAGCCACTGGATTGAGGTCTCGCATGGTGTACTTGACCTGAGACAGGACCTCCTCCTGGGGAGCGAACTCGTAGTCCTTGGCGGTTGTCAGGTGGAATACGGCCTTGAGCACATGTCCGTTTACCTTTCCTGGAACTGCGTTTTGGCCCATTTGGTTTGGGTATGTTTTCGGTTTCAGAAGTGTATAAATTTATCTTGTTTTTGATTTGTTCTGCTTTGGTTAAGTTAATTCTTTGACAAGCTTGTTGTGCATAAAATGGCACTGAAAACGGTCCCTGAAATAATTTATTCCCAATGGGAGTTGAGGCTCCCTTGGAACATCCTGCCCATATTTACATTCTCACCTTTTGCTTTCCCTTTTTTTTGGGCCTTAATGAACAACCCAATGGGCCCGGCAATTTCCTCATTAACCAATTACGATCATTTTAAATTGGGTTTTTATTTTAAATTCTTTGGGGTAATTCAATTACAGGCGGGGTAAATCCCTTAATCATATGAATATTCATTATGACTGACCAAGCGCGCAAACAACGCGTCGGCTGCAGAGCTGTGAAGGGCCTCTGTGTGGGTTCTGACGGGGGGGTGGGGGTAGTGGATGAGCGGGGAGCTGTGGGGGCTGCGGGGCTGCGGGGACTGTGCATCGATGCAGATGCATTTACCGCACAACTTCCGCCGCAATGGCGGGGTTCCATAGGCAAAAAGACGGAAGTCCACATTTCTGACAGCTTATGCATATGCGTGCGAGTCCTAGAGGTGGGTTTAAAGTTATCGAAATATATCGAAATATATATGTGCATTTATCACACCATAAAATGTAAAGAAATGTATCGAAATGTCTAGAAATAGTTATATTCATATAGAAATATAGTGAGTATGCCTTCGAAATGATATTTTGATTGATATATTCTTCGAAATTAACTTAAAGCAGCCATATGCACAAATAAAAATAAATTTATTTTAATGTCCCGTATGATAATCCGAAAATAAATAATTTTGCCATTTGGTATCGATACACTTTAATCGATATACTTATACAGATGTGTGGAGGGGACAACATCCGGCCTTTTTCCAGCATTTTCTGCTGGTGTCAGTGCCACGAAGACACTTCCTTTTGCTCATTTTTCGATGGGATGCCAGGCGATGCGACTCGCCTCCTTCTTGGTCTGCAAATTAATTGAAAATCGTCCTACGTGCAGCTGTGCGTGTGTGTGCGTGCAGGACGAGTGCACACGTAGGCCACATTAATGCATGTTTTACAATCGCACACGCCTCTCACAATTTCTTACGGCCAACTTTTGGGGACAACTGTACTTAATGACACTCGCCATAATGCATTTAAAGCGATCGCATTCGCACTCGCACTCGCACTGGCAATTTTATTGCCAACCAAATGGGCAGGATAAAGCCATGTGTGTCTGACTGTCTGTGGATATACAGCCGCTGTGTCAGCTTCCTTATTCCTTATTCCAGGATGTCGTCACGGCAGCGAATAACCAAAGATACTTAAAGGAAGCCGCTGCACGTGAAGTGGGAGTTATTTAAAGATATTTCAAGAAAGTACTTAAAAAATCTTCAACTAACTTTAAAGTTAATGTATAAATATAACCCTTAATATAAAAAAACAGTCTATCTTCTTATATCAATTAGCTGCAGAAATTCTTTTTTGTTGAGGAACATGTCTCTGCCACTTTTAAAGCCCTTTTGAATACATTCTCAACTAATTAAAAACAAGACTAAATTCTTAAACTACTTGTAAACGAGTCTACTTGGAATCAAAGGACCCCCGATGTCCTTCAGGCCGTACAACAAGAGGAGCAGCTCCTTGTGCTGCTGCTGCCTCGTTAGGGCATTTTGAAAACTTTGGGGCATCTCCTGCCATTGCAATTTAATGCGGCATTTAAATGTCAATGCGAGTCCTGTTTACTACTTTCGCTACGCTCCTGTTGCCGGATTTGGCGCTGTTATTGCTTTTTGGCCAGATCGTTTGCATAGGCAATAAAAAAGTTTTTCCGGCTCCAAGCACGTGTCCTGCCGTCGCCTGGAGAAGCAGAAGTTTTGTCCGAGGCAGGGGCAGGTCAGGGAGGAGCCTTACCTCAGGTAACTGAGCGGGAGAGCAAGGACACTGGCCAAGGATGCTGCAATTGAATTTAAATGAAAAATCCATTTAATTGCTTTAATTAATGGTGGCTCGCTCTCTCTCTCTCTTGTGATAGCTGCAAAATTCTGTTTAAAGATTTCTTTGGGGGCGGGCTCTGTGTAAGGGAATCCCCTGAATTTCAATTGAAAATCGATCAGTTGGGGGGCTTTCCGGGCACTCAGTGTGTTTGCGTGTGGAGTGAAATTATGCTCTGCCTGAAGAGTCTATATTCTTCTTAAGCTCCCCTTCAAGCCTTAACCCTTTGTGGCCCTTATGCCCCAGAGCCAGGGCATAAAATAAATTGGCCTCTAAACAAGCGCACGGTTATTAAGTCGCAAGCGATTCCGGGTCAGGGCGATCATAGTTCATATGTCACTCATGAATCATGCAGACACTGCGGCCCCGCTCCCATTCAATCCGATTCGATTGGATTCGATTGGATTCGATTGGATTCGATTGGTTACGATTGGATTCGATTCCACCCGACAGCAATGACTTGAGCAATTATTGACAAATTGCGGCCAGAGAGAAGGCGAGAATGGGTCCCGAGGACTGATTAAGTATTGATGGCTCTAAATGCCGAGGGCAACTACATCGGGCAATCGCTTCATTACACCTGAAATCACACAGACACACACACACAGACAGGCTTACACCTGATCCTGCAGCCACTGTGGCCGGGAAAGTCATTTTCCTTGTCAATTGGCCAATCCCCTCAATAATTCAGTGCGTGGCTCAGTGCGCCTCCTTGGGGCTCTCCGTTTCTTTGTAAATCTTTGCTTAACCCAGCCAGCTTGAACCTTGGCCGCAGCTTGTTGACCTTCTCCCGGCTGCTCCACCCTCTCTATTTACTTTTCTCCTCTTTTTGTGCTCGCCTCAACACCTCAAGTCAAGTGGAATCAGCAGTCATGCAGTTTTAAACAGTTTACGGAGCGTATGAGCGATATTTGCCGTAAAGCCCAGGAGTGCTCCCCAGCTCCCCAGCTCCCCCATTTCCCCTGGCACTTTCCGGTTGCCGGGGGGAGGACTATCTGTGAATCAGCTCAACGCTTCCGCGATTGATTTCATGCCAGTGGGACGGCCTCGCCAGCAGTTAGGGGCCACAGCCTATGGAGGGAGTCGCCTTGCCACCAGAGGAAGCTCTGAGGGTGGCCCCGGCCCCGCGGGGGCGCAGCGAGACAGGAAATTTAATTACAAGACAAAATGTTGACGATATCACACAATATAAATACGAACGGCAAGCAGACGCACAGCGCATTGAACATGGGGCAGGGGCACTGCCAGAAACGAAGGGAATCCAGCCTGAAAGACTCAAAACTTAACGAAATATTAACTCAAATTCCCATATAATTAATACTGATGTGAGTTAGCTATTAAAATTCAACCAAAATCAATAATATTTAAGCAATTTGCATAAGTTAAGCCTTAGAAAGGCATCTATTTCAAGGTGTGGAACACACAATTCTATAATTTTTAAAGAAATCCTACCATTTAACTTGTTATTTATAGTTCCTAGCTCTACCAGCTATGCAAAGCCATTAATTTAAGACAGCAAATATTTGATATAGCCGATTTTCTGCCTCTGTATGCCCATGTTCGGCTGGGTAGGTGATATATGTACAATAATATGACAGTTTGTTGGCTGTGGCAGTTTTCCTTTGGGCTTTGCGCAATATTGGCAACAAACTTTTGCGCGATTAACACACACACACACACGCGGGACACCGACACACCGAACAACCGACACCGATATATGCACACGATTTCCATGGCCAATTTCCATTTGCATTTCCCAATTCACCCAGGGGGAGCTGGCGGAATGAATGATTTTCCCGGGCTTGTTAGCCTCGACTTAAACTCGGGCTTCGGCTTTCGTTTCCGTTTCCGCTTCGCTCCGCCTCCTCCTTCCGCCCATCGATAGGTCGCGGCGTTATATTCAATGTTTCATATGCTAAACGCGCCCAGTAAATTGTGTTTAAATTGCAAATTGGTAAATAGTGTTGCCAGTATTTTGACAAAACCGAAATTCAAACTGGCAGCACAGCAATGATAACAACAATCGCTGTGGCGGGCCAGGAGGGGGAGAAGGGCGAAGGAAATTGGCGAGAACTTGCAGTCACAATGCCCCAGTTTTAACCCCCCCTCTGACTGTGCCCCTGTCCCCGCGCCTGCTATGCCAATTTCTGGTCTCGTTCTCATATTTGTAAATATTTGCATTTTTACACTTGTCGCCCCCTCGAGCGTGTGCAATCGAATTGCATTCGCACACAGATACATAAATACACAGATACCGGACTGGCACTTGTGTGCTTTGTTTTCGTCTGTGTGTGTGTGTGTCTCCCTTTGTCTGAAGCAGCAAAACCCAAGCGATATATATCGAAGTTATCGATTTGCGATGCTTTTTGAAAGTATGTAATGCATTTTGTGGAAATAAAAATAGGATTTATTTATCAGAGGGAAGGAAAATGATCGTCAGCATATCGAATGCATATATATCGAAACAAAAGTATTGCCAATCGAATTGATTGGAGAAATATCGATATCCAAAATACTAGATAGATATCAAGCAGTGAATGAAATTTATTTTCTAATGCTATCCTATCATGTATATATATCAAGATGTAAATAAAATAAATCAATTATAGAATATATATAAAATATAGTATAAATAAAAAATACATAATATAGTATATAGTATATAGTAAATATATAAAATACAGTATATATAGTAGCAATAGTCCTCGCAAATAATTTCTTCAGGAAGTCCTGGCCATATTAAAATATTTCATAATTTCTATGCTGCCATACCTAGCCGTTCTGTGGGTAATGGCTTGCAAACAAGATATCTTTCGGCTTTTCCGAACCACTTTTCTCGCCATTTTCCCACCCCCCACACCTCCCAGTGGGAAGGGCAGCAAGCGCTTGACCAACATTTAAATGAGCGCTTAGCAGGGCAGGAAAATGGGGGGGGGGAAGCTAGGGCGGGTGGCCCCCAGAGGTTCCATTGCAGATTGCCGAGGCTCCCAAAGTGCGTAAACTAAATATGGCAAATGCGGGGCTGGTGGGGAATAGTTTAAAGTGGGGCAGCATAAAGTGCAACATTTTATTTAACCAAAAAATTCTTTGGCACACCATTGTCGGACAATTAATTTGTAATTTCATTTCATTTTATTCGAATGGTTTCTGCGTTCGCTGGCTGCGTATTTTAATCAATTTTAGCCCGAGTGCTAGAGGTGCCGTGGATTTCCATTTGGTCAAATATTTGCATTTTACTTTAATTAGTTGCAATAACGTTGGCCCGGGCACCAGGCAAATATTTAAGCCCCCTATTCCGGCGTTCTGTGATTATAGTAAATCGCAAGGATCCGCTTTATGTGTGTTTGTCTAGTTTTGTGCTAATGAAGCAGTTTTTCTGGGTCTGGGTCTGAGCGGAAAGTTCTACACATATTTTAGAACGCGAGAGCTTCTATTTTCTTAACTCTAATAAAAATTCGCTTTACAAAACTCCAGCACACATGTCGAATGAGTAATATTCATATACAAATATTACGCATACGAATGAGTAATATACATATACAAATATTACGCATACGACATGTGTTTCGGATAGGGTATCTTTTACACTAACTATTCTAATCATAAACCAGTTTTTAATAGTAAAACAGGAAAAATTATTAAATTTTTGGTTTTCATATATAATATAAAAATTACTCATACGCCGTGTGAGCCAATCAATATGCAATAATGCTGGCCACACTCTAAGCTCGTTTTGCCAATTTAAAAGGATACTTGGCATGAAAACGAGCAGAATTCCATATGAACAGCATTTGCATCTAATATCCTCAGCGATTTGATTGGGCATAATAAGGACCACATGTTGAATATGCCAGCGAGTTTTCGGGGAGCTGCAACTCCCTTCCACACTGGCCCAGGGAATAAAGGAGGGGTCCAGGGCAAACAAAGCTCTCCTCCGCTCGGCTTGCGCTGAAAACCGTTCAATTGCGGGGAACTGGGAGTGTCCCTGGCTGCTGCCAATTCCAAAGCCATTTGCCCAAGGATGTGCATCTGCATGCGAGATTGTGTCAGCGACAACAATGCAGGACAATGGCAGCTGCACAGCCACCAAAGCCACCTCCGCCACTCCCCAGTCCCCCCGACTCCACTGCATTCAAATGCTGGGGAAACATGCTAATTATGCGGGGATACGGATTCAATAGCAAACAAGCTATAAAAAATCAGCATATAAAGCTGAGGGACAGAAATTGACTGGGGTAATTCGGTGGGGTTTTTTTCCAGCTAATTATTTGCCAAGGAGAAGCTATAATTTCAGGGAAAAACTGAGCTGAGACACTGCTAGCTCTGGTATTTCGGAACACCTGAGCCGGTGACTTGGCTTTATTCACGGCTCCCTTGCTGACATATTTTGGCATTTACTCGGGGTTAACATCTATCCATGTGGCCCCTATTTTCTGAGTTGCACTTAATCCCGCTCTCTCTGGCTTCTGTTTGTTGTTTAGCTTCGCTTCTGGCAGCGGACTGCAGGTCCCACGCTCATGATGTTGCAGGTTGCCGCGGCAGCCGCCGATGTTGCAGGTTGCAGGTTGCTGGTTGCTAGTTGCTAGTTGCTGATGTTGCTGTAATGCCGTGAGCTTATAGGGCTTTAGTGGCGCTTATCACATGCCGGCAGCCATGGCGGCTGCGGCTGCGGCTGCTGGGCCAATGTTTTCATATATGCGAGAACTATAACTATATAAAAACCAAACGAAAACAACGGCAAAGTCAACTTTTATTTTAGCATATTCGTGCTGGCCCCGTTGTTTAAGCCTTTTTTGTGCCGGCAACTAACTTTGGGCCAACAAAGTCAAAGGATTTTCGTTTGGGCTTCGCCTGTATATGTTATATGTTATTTTTTTCGCCCCCCTTTTTGTGGCAACTATTTCGCGGCGAAAAGCCGCAAATTGGTGTGGTTTTCGGATTTTGGCTTTAGGTTATTGTCCAAATTTTCAGCAGCAAAATTGTATTTCCGAGCTAAGCTTATATTCTGATGAATTCGTTTTTTATTTCCATAATTTCCCTTTGAGTTTTCTGGCCCGAACGTCCTGCCTTGTCGCAGGTTCATTAATAATTGAATCGCTTGGGCTAAAATAGATTAACCTTCTTCAAAGTTGGGCGACATCAATGGCTCCTGCCGCCGCCATCATCCGCTTGCCTTCCGCAGTTCATTAATATATCAAAGCCGTAATCTTAGCCGGCAGTAAAACCCCACTTTCCACCGCCTTCCCCCCCTCGGTTAGCACGTAAAACGCTTTTAAACGGGAAACTTATAAACACAACGCGCTAATTATTTTTCGGCATGCCTGCTCCCCGTCTCTCCTCTCGCCTCTCGCCTCTCTCCGATCTCCTCTTCCCTTCTCGGATTGCGTAACAAAATGTTCGCGTTGCGGCGGAAAACTTAAACCCTTTTCCCCCATTTTCCCCACCAAGTTGCAGTCTAATGCCTCCAGACAGACATTTTCATTTCGGCCCCGAGAATTTCCTCATTACAGGCAGCCGCCGAGGGCGAGGGAATCCAACATTGCGAAGGAGTTCTCGGTTCGACAGGTGAAATTACTTAGCATTCATCGTTAAGGGGCTTGAATTTCAACCTGAGGTTAACCAAAGCGATAGAGTTGAAAATAGCGAGCCAAATTAGGGTCCAGAAAAATTACTAACTGTCTGTGATAATTCCCAACTTAACTACTTACTTATTGCTATCTAACTTGAGGTTAGCCAGGTTAAAAATAAGTCAAATTGCCTAAAATGGCACACAATTTGAGTTAGTTTTATGCCAGGCCCACTTTGTTGTTCTTTTAATATCTATATTTATTTATTTGCTATTTAAATAGCTTCCAAGTGTTTATTTATATTTTTCTGCACAAGTCCAGCCACAACAGCCTTACAGATTTCATTGAGCTAAGTCTGACCCGAAATCGATAGAGTTAGCTGGTGCGAAAATTCTCAACTTGTCCCTAGTTTATGAAGTGTTTTATTCGGGCCATGAGCCATAACTGGCCAACTTGTTGTCATCATTTCGCTGGCTGGCTGACTGGCTGGGGGACTTGGCTTATCGGAGGGGCTTGGAGGGGAGACAGCGCACTCAAGACATTAGCGGGGCTGCCCCCCCGGTGAAGCGAGGGCGTTCTGTGGCGGCATTTGCCATTTCCGCTTCCGCTGCACGTACACGGCACTTGGCCCAACTACTTGCCACACAGATAGACTTTCGGGGTCACAGCCCACGACCCACGACCCACGACCACACACAACACAAAAAGTAGAGTCAGAATTATTAATTAAATTAAATAATATAATATATATTATGTGATGCAAAAGTAAACCCAAAACTCATCAAGACTCTATAGCTTTAACTGCTGAATATTCCTTTTAAATAAATATCGTTTTATGAGATGTATATATTTCTCTAAGTGCACTCTGAAAGTAAACCGCCCAAATGTGCCAACATGGCTGGCTGTTGTTGTTGGCAGGTTGTTTTCTGGCCTGCGTCGCTTATTGTAGTTAAGTTTTATGCCGCCATTTTCTTCCGCTTTGCGTGTTGCACGTACTTTTTCCGGTACTTTGTGTGTGTGTGTCTGTGTGTGTGGCTGTGTGTTTGTGTGTTTTTCCCCCTCTGCCCCTACCCCGCATAGCATTTTCGCCTTGCACTTAATTCCATTTTCACTTTCTTTAATGATGCTCAATTTTTTGCATCATTTATCTTAAGCGATTTTCAGCTTTGCCGCTGACTGACACGGCGTCTCAACGGGGTTTTCCTCTTTGCAGCATTTTCCGCTCCGCCCCAGTGGGCGGGGCCCACCGCCCTTGCCACAGGCTGTCTCAGCTGCTCGCCCTAATAAGCGAGCTACAAATTTTGTAATTACAATTTCATCTTAATTGGCCATAAATATAAAGCCATCATGTTTAGCGGCCATAATTGCAAGCAAACTTGGCCAGCTTTCAGCTGGTATATATATTTAAAGAAATTACTGCAGTCAGGTAGGAAACTGGTTGGAAAAACAGTAGTTTTAAATACATTAATCACTTAGGAAAATGTTTATGTACCTATTTCCCTGTCAGCCTTTTAACCATTATTAGTGTGGAATATTTATTGAGTTTGGAGCATATTATAGCATTTAATGATATTTTATAGCTCCTATTAATAACCCACAATTAATGGCAGCTAAGCAAAAATCACTTGCCAATACTTAAATGCCTTTTTAGGTTGGTTTACCCAGTAGACCTGGCCAAAATCAATCGGTTTATTGAATTTAATGCCTGCTCGTACTCGGACTTTTGTGTCAACTCATTCTCCGCTCTGCCGGGGGCTGTGAAAAATGAAGCCTAGGCTGATTGATGAACCCATCGATTATTAAACGCCGCACTTTGAACCCTCCTCCGCCTCCCGTCCCGTGCCATTTTGAAGCGGCGCTGGTCATGGCTCGGTGGAGCCTCGATTGGCAGTCGAAATTGATTTGATTGCCCCCGTCTCGGCCCCGTCTAGGCCCCCTCTCGGCCTCGGCTCGGCCCGGTCTCGGTTTACCATTTGGTCACACTGTGCCGGCCGGGACTTCCCCTACGAACCTGCATTGTGGATGCTGCTTTATGCCCCATACAAAATATTTCCACGCTCGGCTCCGACCCGTTATTCTTTTTAACAACTTTTTGTTGCTGGCGCTGTTTTTATTTGAAGTTTGCAATAAAATAAAAGCCACACAAGGCCCCAGACGGGGGGATTAGGGTGCGGCAATGGTCAGGACGAGCACCAGGACCCGGTCTAGGGAGCTTGGCCCGAAATGGCCAGGGCCCTCGGCCACAGACACGGAACGCGCAACTATAAAGCAGAAAACCTCATTCATATAATTTATGTGTCGCTCCCCAGGGATGGTGGCGTGACACGGAAGCCGAGAATTCAGCGATGGCAGGCGATAGTTAAGGCGATAGTTATAAAATTTCTTAATTAAAAACTGGCTTAAAATACTCGTCAAAAACATACACAAAATCGATCAAGTCTGCCTCAGAATTCGCTTAAAAAAAACAATAAAAAAAACTGCCTTAAAATCCGCTTCAAAAACAATATAAAATATATGCTAAAATTAGCAAAGAAAAATAGATATTTAACCGCCCAAAAAACAATCCAAACTTGATCAATAAACTGTCTCTAAGACCGCCTCAACTGATCTCAAAAAAACCAATCCAAGAACCGCCTCAAAATACCAAGAAAATCAATGTTAGGGTTTATATTAACAATTGTTATTAACAATTATTCCCTTCTATAGCTTATATATATATATATAATATATATACCGCGAAAGTACCATCGCCAGGGAATTCGCTCGTGCCTTTACTTCTGCTGGTTGCATTTTATTTTACCATTTCATTTCGTTTCACGCTTAAATTTATGAATTTCGACTCGCCGCCGCCGCCGCCGCTGCCGCTGGCCATCGCCGGCGATGCGCCCCTGGCCGCATCCACTACCCCCCAGCCCGTTCCCCCCCTCCCCGAATTCTGCAGCTGGCCCCGCCTCCGCATGTGGCTCATCCATTGTTGGCCCCGCACATATGCGGTTTTATATATTGACACTTAAAATTTATGGGACTTAAAAATCTACAAAACGCTGCCACGTTTTGTCCTGCAAAAGTTGGTTTAGAGCTCGCTGCTGCTCTGGGGCTCAGTTTCAGGGGGGGCATTAGGGGAGTTGGGGTAGGGGTAGGGGAGTTGGTGGTTTTTGCCCCTGACAAAAGCTCGGCACGCCTTTTGTCCAAAAAAAAATGGGGGAAGAGCGAAGGCTGTGTGAGAAGTCAGTGACAGGAGTGCGGAAAGTGCAAAAACTAAGCAGCAAATCGTGTGTGAAATTAACAGGCTTGCCACGACCAGGGCTGCCACCCTCTCCGCTTAGGAGGACTGCAAGGAGGAGGAGGGTGGGGAGTGGAGTGACTCTCCCCAAGGAGACACACACCATTTGAAATGTGCCTCCGAAATGTGTGTGCGAACGTGTCAAAATATTTTTTGTTCGCTCTCCGGAGGTGCTGCTACAAATTGCAGACAGGGTTGCCAGGCTGCCATTTGATTGGGATAAATTAGAGGTTGTTTTGGGACTTTCCAGTTTGGCTTTAATTTGTTTAGTAGAATATAAGAGTAACGATCTCTAATTAAGTTAAGAAACGTTAAAGATGTTTAATAGGGTTACCTAATCAACCTTCTATAGTATTAGGAATGTTAATTAAATAGTTTCGTCTTAAGCAGAAACAAATTTAAAGACTGTCACGCGGTTACTTATTCTTTAATCAGGGTTGCCAAGTTCTCTTATAAAGCATATAATTATAGTAATATATAATTTCAAGCGGTTACTTATTCTTAAATCAGGATTGCCAAGTCCTTGTCCCTAAAGCACATATTTGTAGTAATGTATAATTTAATTCTCAACTAATTTAATATTAAATCAATATTAAATATAGGATTACTTTCGAGGCTTTCAGCTGTCTAAAATAAGCCTTGATCTGGACTAGGCTTCCTTGTTAATTAATTTCGATATATGTATAGTATCCTGACAAAAGGTTGTAGAATTCCTGCGCCAGCTAAATTTTCTTCGAGGGAAGTTTCGCTCTGGGAAAACTTTTCTGCCAAGGCAACATTTTTTGTCCGTTTGCTTTGGGCCCTGGCTAATTAAATATAACTTAAAGTCTATCAAAAGCAAATTAATCATTTAACAGCCGCAAATTGCCAGGAACTGCGGTTGCCTCCTCAAAGAAGAAGCCAAGCCAAAAAGCCGGCGGAGGCACTTTCTATTTCATTTTCATTGCTGATTTCATTCAGTTAATCAGCTTATTGAACTTGAGGTTCACTGGCTGTGGGCCAATCCTGCAGCGCCACAAAAGCCGGCCGAGGTGCTGCTGCCGGAAAAACGAAAAGCTGGCAATTGGGGATTTGGTTTTTAAGCAGTTGCAGCTGCTGCTCCTCCGAGCCCTGCCACCAGGGAGCCGGGAATCTGGGAGCTGTGAAGCTGGGAGCTGGGAACTGCGAGGCTGGCAGCTCAACAAAATCAAATTCAATTTGCCAGCCAGAGTCAGATGTGCAGGCCAGCAGCTGCGGCAACTCTGGCAGTTCTGGCTCCCAAAGTTCAATTAATTACACAATGAGCTGGGTTTATTTTTCGAGATAAAGCGCCCAGCCAGCCCGGGATTCACACACAGAACCAAAAGTAATATTAATGTCAATGCATCAGAGTTATAGTATCAATCTTTGACATTGAAAATATCATTTAAATGTATAATTATTTTGATTTTAATTAATTTAATTAAATACATATAGTATTGTACATTTCAAATGCATTTTAAGTAACATTTCTTAACAGAGGGGAACCTAAAGAAAGGCTTCTAAATAGTCCTTTGAAAGTACGGTCATTATTACGATTTATGAGCAGACTTCAGTGCAAGTTAACTTTGATGTCTTCCAGTTCTACCCTTAACACTTTAAAAATAAATAAATATCTAAGATTTAAAGACTGTTTAGCAGGTTTCCTATAATTGAAATATAGAAATATGCCTTGAAGTTTTCTATATTTGGATCAAAGTGTCCTTATTCTGTGTTTCTTCACAGTGCAGCTTTAATAATTGTAATAAATAATAATAATATATATATTATAATAAATATCTAAGATTTAAAGACTTTTTAGCAGGTTTCCTATAATTGAAATATAGAAATATGCATTGAAGTTTTCTATATTTGGATCAAAGTGTCCTTGTTCTGTGTTTCTTCACAGTGCAGCTATAATAATTGTTATAAATTGTGATTGCTTGTCGGTGATTATCGCTCACCTGAGTTGGCTGAGTGGACAGCAGGTCCTGCTGCTGCTGCTGCTGCTGTTGCTGCTGCGGGGCCAATGCTGCAGTGGGTGTCAATTGCTGCTGCTGCTGTTGTTGCTGTAACTGCTGCTGCTGCTGCTGCTGCTGCTGCTGCTGCTGGAACTGCTGCTGATAGTGCTGTTGCTGCTGGTATTCATATTGCTGCTGCATTTGATATTGCAATTGCTGGTACTTCAAGTGTTGCTGCTGCTGCTGCTGCTGCTGCTGCTGCTGGCCATTCACCAGACAGCAGCAGGAGAGAGCGATTGCCAGGAGTTGCAGCGTATTGGCAGCACGGCGTCCTGTTTTATTTATTGCTGGCGACGGCATCTTGCCAGTATATGTACACAGAGTCGGGGATATATATCCGTATCCGCTTCACTCCTTTCTATGGCTGCCAAGTATGCAACACTTTGGTTGCGTCTGTGTCTGTCCCTCCTGCTTTTTCGCTATTTTCCCCAACCAGTTGCAAGTTTCCTTTATTTTCGGCTCTGCCACTGCAAGAAAAACATGAGGGAAAAGTGCAAATAAATTCCAGCTTGTTCTCAAGTGTCGCACATAAGTATTTGTGCGTGTGTGCTGGGTGTATATAGAGGGGAAAATAGTTTGTTTAGTGCTTGCATTCGATATGCCATCATTTTAAAGTGATTTCTGGCCAGGAGAACTTGCTTGATTTAGGGTATTTAAGATTCTGATTTAGTCATTTAAAAGCAGAGATTTTTAGCACAATTAACAATAGGAAAATAACCTATAAAAAGGAATAATAGAATTAATTTAGACCTTGTTAATGTATTAAATGCATCATTATTATTTCTATAGATTTCCCCCTATTTCTTTAACTGTTCTGCATAATTTCAGCCCTTAAATAATATAAAGTTCCCTGAATTTTGACTAAGCCCGGCTCCCCTCTCTCTCTGCCAGCAATATTCTCTAATTTGCCATACAGAAACAATTGGCTTTGTGCAAGTTAATGGAATTTTAAAGCAGCGACTCAAAAAAAAAAGGCGATAACAATAAAAGAAAGAAAGGAGGAGTGGAATGTATCATTTTAATATTCCATGGAAATAATTGTGGCCGCAAACGAGAAAAATGCAGCAATTAAAACAAAAGAAAATTGCAAATAATGAGGAGTGTGCGCCATCTCCAGCTCCCCATTCTTCATTTCAAATTGGCAAAATGGCAACAACATAAAAAACGATAAAATCAACGTCTGCTGCGTGCAAAAATCAAAAGTATAATTTTCCATAATTAATGCACAGAAGAAGCGCAAGAAGCAGAAGCAAAACAAAACAATTTTCTTTTCAGGCAAGAAGACGCAGTGGGGGAGCAGAGATGGGAAAAGACGCAGAGGAAATCAATTTCACTTTTCAATTAAATGCCGAGGAGGATGATCATCGCGAGCGATGATGCTAATGACGGCGATGAGCTGCTATTTTTTAATAACAAATGCAATAACAGCTGCTGCGGAATTGCACTTTGGTGTGGCTCATCAGGGGGAGAGCGGCGGTTGCTCCCGGGTAATTACAGTGTACTGTCGTTGCAGTGAACCAGGGAAAGCCCAGGGTCTTTAACAAGTTATTTGTGGAACTTAATCACTTAATCACTTTTGTATTTTCTTGCTTTAATAAAGAAGAAAGTCTTTAAAGGGTAAAAATATATAGGTAAACCTTAAATACTATATATTAAAGTGCATATTTAAATATATTTATAAAGATAAAGATATACACATACATTAAATATATATACACTGTCACAGAAGAGTTTATTAATCAATCATACAATTATTATATATACTTAAAATATATATGAATGTATGAAAAATAAAATAAGACTTAATAAGGCAATAATAAATATTTTATATTCTTTATTTAATTATATTTATATTTATAAAGGTATTTATGTGAAAAAAAAATAATTAAATAAAGAAAATAAATAGAGATAGTTAAGATAAATAACAAAATTCAACATGAGTTTCGCCTTAAGCATACATATATCTATGTCCTTACCATGGAAAATATCTTAGGCTTTATAAATGTTTTTTAAATAATAATAATAGTAATTATATAATTATAATACTCCAATTGGAGTGGCCACTATACGCTCTGAGCAGCATAATCATAAATTTAACTTTCGATAGAGCACAGGTTGAAAAATAAAATAAATAAGAACCCCTTTAATGCCCAGCTATGAATGAATGAAAATCCAGAGAGCACACACATATTTTAATCGAGAAAATAAATTCAATTTTACGGCCAAGCCACAGAAAAAGGAAAACAGGCCCATAACAACTTTTGACTGCGTTAACAAACTGGTTTTTGCTGCTCTTGGCCACTGAAACCCCGGAACCCCCTCTTGTTTGGTGTCAATGATAGCGTAAATGATACTCTGTGTACACACTTCATTTGCACAAGTGTCCATTGCAGCAGCAGTAGCAACAGCAGCAGTAGCAGCAACAGTAGCAGCAGCAGTAGCAGCAGCAGCAAAGAGCATTGCAAGGCGCACACGCTGCGTATACGCAATGTGAATGCGGCCGCCGCCCGTTGGCCCTTTTCTGCGCACGGCCGTAAAGAGGGCCAATAATCATGGTCATTACGCCAATCAACGAGTGAGTTGAGCTGAGTCGAGGCTCCATAATAATAATAATAATAATATAGAGCCAATGCAAGGGATAAATAATCCCTGAAAATTCCGAGAAAAGTTGAAAGAAATTGCCGGGGCACTTGAGCACATACAGAACATAATTATTACCCTTTGTCGGTAAATATATAAGAGTAAAAAGGGTTGGCTATAGATAAAAGCATATATAAATCTTAATTTATTAAAGCCTGTGCAATTTAAGGAAATGTTTATTAAGTTCTGAATGAAAATGGTTCAGATATGTCAAGATCTATATTTAAAAAACCATTTAAATAATATTTAAAGCTAAAAGCTAAGTCATTCCCACCTTGACAAATTCTAAACTTATTAAAATACCCTAAAATAAAATAAAGAAAAGTAAAAATTCCCTTTAGAAAGGACTCTCGCTGTGGATTTTTCTTTTGTCGCCTCCAGAAATCCTGTGTGCCTCGCTCTCCTGTTTATTGCTGGCCTCGTAAAATTGATAAACAATAAACGGGTAAGGGGCCAGGCTAAGAGGGGCCCGATATTGGGGCCCACAGCTTGGCCAGCACTTGTTCCCCAGAAATTACGTAATGTCGCCATAACCTTCCCCTCATAAAGTATTTTAATGGAGCACAAAACTCAACAAGAGCCGGCTCCAGCTCCAGCTTCAGCTTCAGCTCAAAATCCGATGATGGTGTCGTCTGGCATTTTATGCGCTTCCCCCTCTCTGCTTGGATTCTTTATTTTTCGAAGACTGCCCACAAAAATCGGACGAAAAATTGCAAGCGGAGTGTAAAATTTATGATAAAAACGTGCGACGCTGATAAGAATGTCCTGGACAGGCGGAAGTAGCTGCAGGAGCGGGCCGGAAGTGGAGCAGGCAGCGGGAGCTGGCCAGGAGTGGGAGGAGCCAAGTGAGCGGAAGGGCAGCCAGGCAAATGAACGGAACACAGGGCCAGCAAACAAGCTGAAAGCGGGGCGTGGCACCTTGTTGCTCGTTAGGATAATAGTTGCACATTCCTTTAACCCTTCCTCAGTCCGTATCCTGGCCATGTTGCCCTGCCTGTCCCGCTTTCCCCGTTTTTCCTGGGCAGAGTTACGCCTACGCGCTACACGAAAGTTGCAACAAAAAAAGCAGACGTTGGGCAGGTGTTGAGCTTAATTCACAAGCCGAGACTCTAATACCCTTACCCGCCGATTTCTGTCACGATTTCTCAAGTTATAAAGCTAGTTATATGATCCTGTCTTAGGGGTTATTAAAAGAGCTGGAGTTCCGCACAGAAAATGAGAGAAGAGGTAGGAAAATATAGTTAACAAGTCAACTGGCATACTGTCTCGATGGTTAGGAAAATTCTATTAAGCACTCTGCTGCTGTTGAGAGCGGGAAATCATTTTTCTCTCGAGAGGCCCCGCCAGGCTTCCGGAAATTAACCGTCCGAAACAGAACAAATAGGAGCAGGATAAGGCCAAGTGGCAAGAAGTCGCGACTGAGTCCTGGCCGCCACTTGGCCGACCGCCTGCAATCAGGCTCGATGAAAAGAGAGTCGGCAGGCGGCGAGAAGTGGGCCAGGTTGTGTGTCGATACTTTGTGCCCCGGGCCGCCCGGCTGCAGCATATTGCGCCTCTCCCGATCCCGATCCTATATAGCTATCCGCCATCCGAGGACCGTGGCCGGCCTCGGGGCCAGCTGCATTGCTGTTTTGATTAAAAGCATCCGGCCTTTGAGCCCCGCCAAACAGGAGGAGTCCTTCGCCGTCAGAGTGTCTAATTTGATTTGCATTCCAGCAAATTTCGATCTCACACCGTTCCTGGCCATTGGCTATTTGGCACAAAGTGCGCCGAAGCTCAACTCGAACACTGCACGTGTGCTCACTGCGAAAAATATGATTATTTCAATTTAAAAATAAAAAATCAGCAAGAAATTCAGAAGAACTTCAGTGAACAGGTTTATAGCCAGTTTAGGTAGGGTATTAAAAGCCCTTGAAAAACGTAGAAATTATTTTATAAATATGCATTTTCCAAGGAAATTCTTTTCGTTTACAGTTTTTCTCTGCGTGAAGCCTGGAAATTGGCCACAATCAGCCGGATTTTCCGATGCTGCTCTGAATCCGCATCCAAATCCAACTGCAACTCCGGATGAGAATTCACAGTTCAGAGTTCACCTCAATCAGCGCGCATTCCTCGACGGCAATTAACCTTTTGGCCAAGTGCCCGAATTGTGTCATCTTCGCTTTTGTCTGGGTCGGACTCTTTCTTTCCTTTTTCTCCTTTTCTCCTGCTGTCAGACGCTGCGTATACGCAACGTAATTTATGCATGAATGCGACTGCAGTCGGTTTTCGGGGCGGGGGGGAAACCGAGTGAATGCGAGTGAGTTATGGCAGCTGCTCAGGCCGCTCCGGCTGGCTTTGATTCTCTGATGATGGAGCAGGGCCAGGCCCAGGAGCGGAAACCAGAAAAGCGCCCGGCTTCCAGCAGCACTGGTGCCAGGAAAAAGGAAAACACAAAGGTAGCATATTTTTACATAAAACGAGGGGTTTTCCTAGGAAATTACGATTCGCAGGGCTCATCTTTAGCATTTATTAATGATTTATGCATTTAATTATATTAGTGTGCCATGTTTTTATCCTTAGATGATTTTCTCAAATGTAGTTTCAACTTATATTTAATAAATAATTGTTGAAAAATAGTAAAATATATAATAAGACTGAAAAAACACAAAGATAGATACTTAAACATAATAAAAATAAATATAATATATATATATAAATAATAATTCTAAAATAATAATAAAACCTCCGTTTTTCATAGGATATTACGAAGATAAGCTCTACGATCTTTGGCATTTATTAATGATTTTTGCATTTAATAATCTTAGAGTGCCATGTTATAATCATAAATTAAACTAGATGATGTTTTCAAATGTAGTTTTTACTTATTGCTAATATATAATGCCTAAAAATAGAGCAACTCATATAATAAATATACCAAAATTACCCAGGAATCAACTCTTATCTCTAGGATAAGTCAATGAAACTTAACAAATATCCAAGGAGGTAGAGCTTTCTATCTATTGCCGGAACTAGCCCTGCTTGAAGCCACACATAGCCAGTGGCGGCATTCAAAATGTTTGACAGCCAAGGCGATGGAAATTCCCAAAACTAATCAGCAGGAAAAACGTGGCCCCGTGCCGACCCCTCTGCCCCATGAATAGTTAGCGGAGCGAGGAGCCGAGGCGAGGCGAGGCGCGGCGAGACGAGCATCAAATAATAACACGCATTTTGAATGGATCCTCTGGTGTTGTAAACTTGTCTCATAAACAGGGCCGAGAAACTGGGGCAGGAGCGGGGGGAAGTGCACAAAAACCATTAATCAAATGAGACTCTGATGTGCTCAGCCCTGGCAGGAAGCGGAAGTGTTACAGTAAGCCATTTTGTCTGTTCGTTTGTCAAGCGAGCGAAGTTTTCTGGCCGAAGCACTGGATACCCTTGGCCCCCGGGGAGAATGCACAGAGAATTATGAGGGAATCTCTCTGTGAGCGGCGGAGAAAGGGGAATCAATATGTGGAGAGGAGAGAAGTGAGTGAGGAGTGTGACTAATGTGGGGGAAGCACATTTGACAGATGTTCGCCAAAGAAATAGGAAAATTATAGAAAGGGACTCTCAAGATAAATTAAGGTAGATCTTACACTTTAATATAAGATATAACAGAAACCTTGCCACAAAATAATGTGCAGAACTTAATACTTAATAATAATATATACATTTATATAGTCTTTTTAAATTTTATGTTTTTTCAGGGTATTTTTTTGTGAAAAATAAAGCCTTCAAGTGCACTTTCCCTACGCTGCTTCGGCAATTATCTGGATTGCTCTGTTTTAGCCCCAAGTTCTACTTCACACTTCTCTGTGTGTGCGTGTTAACTTTTAGCCCCTCCACCACCCCTACCGTCCTCGGCCTCAGCCCCACACTTAACTCCTTCCATCTCCGTCTCCGTCTCATCTCGTTATGGCCATAGGCCAAATCCGAAGCCAAATGCAAAGCTAAAGCCAAAACTTTTTGTTTAACTATTTGTTGCTGTTGTCGTTGATATCCTGGCCATCCTGGCGCCGGCACACATATATTAACACACCGACACACGCACAAAGACAGAGGAAAAAAATTAAATAAACTTATGTTGGCCAAAATGAAAAATCTACAAAAGACAGGAATTAATTTCTGTGCATTTTCATTCTCTTTCAAAAATTTGTCAAGTAAATTTACTTATTTTGAGATAAGAAATATAAATTAAATAAGATATTTATATATTTCTATTTGATATATAAGCCTTACATCTAAAACGTTTATCAAAAACTTAAAAGTAATGCTAAAATAAAGGAATTATTATAATAAAACGAAGTTGAAGTCATCTTAGAATGTCTGAACAAATCTCTTGATATATATCTGGACTTTCTGAATTTCGGTTAGCTTCATAAAGCCTTTTCTCTCAGTGCACCTGCTCGGACTCCCACAAAGTGTTGCCGTGTCGCAAGCATGGGGGAACATGTGTTTGCGCATTTAGTTTCCTTCTGAGCTGCCTCGGCGCAACTTGATGAAGTGCAAAAAACAAAACAAAATATATATAACAACAAAGAAAGAGGGGAGACGATGGGGGGAAAAAATAAAGGGAGCCAGGTGCGAAACTCAGGGGGCAAGAGGAGAGAAAGGGGAAAGTTGAGGCTGACAGCTGTCAGGTGAGCTAACCAAAACATATTTGGGGCCTTAAAGACCGATCAAAATAATCCCCATGAATTTGTCGACAATTTTTTACGGGAAAATCATAGATAGCAGAGGCAGCAGCCGCAGGAAAACAGGAAAATATAGGAACATTTTCCACAGGAGAATTCAGGGAAAATCACAATAGTTTCAGGCACAAAACTACAAGAAAAACTTCAAGCTGACAGGATAAAAACCTAGGCATAATAATTTTTGGAATAATAGGCTTAGTCAGTCGTAAATGAATATTTATTTATATTAGTTGAGACGCCTTTAAATTAATTAATATTTTGATGCATACATTCGACTTTCTTTAGTGGTCTCCATGCTCTACTAATGATATTTTATGACTATATATCTTTCTGTTAATTCGAAATGGCCATCTCATAACCAAAGATGCCTGCGGCTTTTCCCCGCGCAATTTTCCCCAGCTTGTTTGGGCTCGGAAAACTGATGAAATAATCTCCCCAAACGGCGATCACGAGAGGAAATCCGCTACTAAATTTTAGGCCTCCCTGGGGGGCAATATTAAAATCCGAACATTTCAATTATTTTTAACCGCTCTCTGATTGCCAGCTGCATATGCATATATATGTGAGTATATATGTTTTTAGTTATGTTTCATGCTTAGGCAACTTATGCATTTATTCAGCGTCTTTTTACAGCGTTTTTCTCTGGCTTTTCTTTCTATTTTGGTTTGGTGTTCGTTCGTGATAATTAAAAGGTAATTTTAATGCTCTGCTGAGTCCGCGGAAGGCGGGGGGATGGAGTGGGAGACTTTCGATTTTCGAATTGCAATTTTCCAACAACATGCCGTCTCGCTCACTTTTCCAAGCCCACACAACACACACAACACACACCAAAGGTAATTCGATTAGGCAGAATCAGAAAAGGCAATCGATTACCAAAATTTCGATTGCCCAGCATAAATTAGGCCACATATACATATCGATAAGTGCGATACGTGCACCGACTTGCATTGTTTTTAACAATGAAATGTTGCATAATCCAATGCTCAATTGGTTTATGCTTTAATTACAATATTAATATCAATTATGCCGCCTGTCCAAACGTCCAAACGTCCAAACGTCCGAATGTCGAATGCAAATCAGTAAATCTGAAAATCCACTTTGCATAATTGGCCAATGCACACAGCTGGCCAACTCCTAGTCAGGGCACATTTTAATTTGGTGGAATCCCCCAATCACATCTTGGCCAATTTCAAAGACCAGCTTGGTCCTCATCTCAAATGAACAAGCTAACTGGCTAAATATTTGTATTGCATTTCGTAAGTTGAGCTTACTGGATTATATTGTTTATAATAATTAACAATTCCAATTAACAGCAGGGCCTTGCTTCTATTGAATATATAAATTATTATTAATATATATTCTTATTATTATATGTTATTACTATTATATGTTATTATTATTATATGTTATTATTATATATTAATATTATATATGTTTATTATTATATATTATTATTAATTATTATAATTATATATTGTTATTATACATTATTCATAGGTGAAAGTCAGCATTTATTTACTTTCTATATAAATAATATAAGCTCAAGGCTTTAAATCTTGATCTTTATATAATAAACGGATAAACGGACATCAGACAGACGGACAGAGAGAAATACAGATAGAAGGAAAGACAGACAGAAAGTGAGTAAGACAGACAGAAGACAAACGGACAGAGAGACAGAAAGACAGAAAGACAGACGGACAGAGACCCAGATGGACAGTTGTAGCTTGTATAGTCTCTGATCCATAAGGGTCGTATATGCCTTCTTATACCCCTGAAAAAGGCACTAAGTTGGCAGCAAGAATACGGGGTATAAAAATGCCATCAACATTTAAATACAAATTCAGGCAAGACATGGAACCATGCAAAGGGAGATTTTAAGTTCTGTGCCCTGTTTTTGTGCTCAAAAAATTAGACATAAAGCGGACTTTTGCTAAACGATCCTAAGTTCCAGCTGACAAACTTGGTCCTCCGATTTCTGCTGTCGCTCTGCGACATATCAAATTAAAATTAAAAATTCCATCTAAATGTAAATAAAACAAGAGGTGACAACAACAAGAAGGGCAGGTACAAAGAGGGGCGGACGGCGGACGGCGGACGGACAGAGGGCAAAGATAAACAAAAGGAATTGGGCAACTAAATGAATATGAAGCCATCAGCAGCGGCGCCATGTGCAGCGGCAAAGGCACGGCAATTTGCAGGGAAAATCGGCAAGGGAAGAGGGTGAAAATGTGAAAAATCGAGAGGAGGAGGGGAACGGGGGCGGTGTCGGAGGCGGAGGCAGAAAATGTGAAAACGCGCCAAAGCGACGGAGGCAACAGCGGAAAAATGCCGCCAAACGCAAATACTGCGGCACAATTTCATTTTTCTTCTCTTTTTTTTTTTTTGTTATCTCGCTTTTTTTCAGTTTATTTTTTATTAATTTTTTTGCCCGCCTCTCAGGCGACTGACACACACACCGAAAGCACAAAGCCTGCAGGCCAGAAATGTTAGATTTTCACTTTTTGCCAGCCGCCACCGCCATCGCCACCGCCGCCGTCGTTTTTTGTTGTTGACAAAAAATAACCCACAGCTAAGAAAAAAAAAGAAAAAAACACACAGACAACAAGATTGGGGCTCACATTATGAAATTTTTAATCAAATGAAATGACAATACAATTCTGCCGGTTGCCAAACTTAGTGAAATGTCAATTTCGAGTGCCAGAAATTAAGAAATCCACTTGAAAGCCCTTCTCCCCACAAAGAAGGCCCAGAAGACGGCGGCTGAGATGGGAAAAGGAGGTAAGAGTTGCTCACAAATTATAAAAAAAGCTAAACAAACAAGAAAAATAAATGTCAATAAAAGCTGGGCAAGGTTTTTATTTAATTTGTATTATTTTACTAAAGGAAAACCCAAAGAAAAACAATAAGGCGAGCTAAATGGCCATAAGAATGCATCACTTAATAACTTAACAAAAATTGTACTTTAAATATTCCATAAGATTTCGTAACACGTAACGTTAAACTTAATACTTATCTAAGGTCTTATTTAAAAAAGGCTGTGGTATGAAGAAATTTGCATTATATACTTGCTTTTTATTTTATTTACTACCTAGCTTGTTTCCAATAAATTTTGACATGTTTATATATTTCTAGAAACTAAAATAAACAAATAAAATAGCTGAATTGCTTTAATTTAATTTTAAACGATATGGATTAAAGGAAAACCTAAAGAAAGACAATAAAGCGAGCAAAATGACCATAAGAAGGAAGTTCTTAATAACTTAAATAATAACTTACTTTTTATTTTATTTACTACCTAGCTTGTTTCCAATAAATTTTGATAAGTTTATATATTTCTAGAAACTAAAATAAACACATAAAATAGCCCAATTGCTTTAATTTGAATTTAAACGGAAAAGCTCAAGGGTCAGCATTGTCTCTGTGCCTTTCTGCACTGCCAGCTCCCAGTCCTTGCTATTTTGTCCTTTTATGAATTCTATTCATTTTCTTTATGCAATATTGATGGAATATTCCTTTCAATATGAGCAGCCTTGGCACATATGTAGGCACATATATGCGAGGAGATATGTATGTATAATTCGGCAAGGGGCTTTCCAGAGATTTTCGCCAGATTCCCCACGCAAACATTTTTCGCATATTTTGCCCATATTTTATCGCATTCAAACGAAATCCCTTTGATATTGGCACCGCCATCGCCAATGCCATCGCCAGCATCATCATCCTTTGCTTTTTTCTCCTTTTTCCGCTCCTGGCAGTCGTCCTTGGGCCCTGGCTACGGGCTTAACGATTTCATTAACAAGGACTCTCTCACAATGGCAGCTGATTGTTGTCGCCGTCACAAATTTCACTGGCAATTAGCAGCAAAACCGAAACCAAAAACCAAACAAACAGTGGAAAAAAGCAGAGCCTAACCAGTTTAATTAGGGGCGCCCCCCGCGCTGAGCCATCGGCTGGAAACCCGTCACGCCGGCACAAGAAAATCAAACAAACTTTCGCTAAAAAATAAATGCAACAAAAAAACAAAAAAGAGAGACCCAGCTTAACACGAACCAGTCACACGCCGAGTCCAAGTCCAAGTCCAGCTCCAGGTCCAGATGCAGTAAATGTTGCAGATGCAATATATATTGCGGGATATTGCAGATTATAATTAAAATTCCCTGGCAAGTACTTCGATTTTTCCACAGTTTACTTAATGCCGAATTATAGCTAAATATTCCTCTTTAATTTCTATTATTTATTCTTGCCGGAACTTCCTTCAAAAGTATTTGCTTTAGTTATTATTTTCACAGAGCCTTTGCTGGTGTTTGTTCTCGCTTTGTTTGCACACACACACCTTTGCCGGCACAACACAGCCGCAAACACAGTAAACAGTAAACAGTAAAAAAAAAATAAAAACAAACAGTCGAGCACGTGACAGAACTCACACACGCACACACAGCCCGGCACAACAAACACAACAAACTTAAGGCGCGCCGCCAACAAAAGATTTGAAAATCGCGCGCTTCGAGGGGAAATTGTTCAAAGTCAAAGTTGGGCTAAGCGATGGCAAGTGGCAAGTTGCACGTTGCACGTTGCACGTTTCGTGTTGCCCGTTGCACGTTGCACGTTTCGTGTTGCAAGTCGTTTTGCTATTATTATTAGAAAATGTTTCCAATTTTGGGCGCCGCACGAGAGACACGAGGCACACACGCTGAGCGCTCGCTTGCAACTGAAGTTGCCGTCTGATAATGCCGCCTGTGCTGCTGCCGCTGCTGCTGCTGCTGCTGCCGCCGCTGCTGGCATTTTCCGACAGCATTTTCCGAAGCACAAAGACCATGATTTTCCGAAGCCAGAGCCGAAGCCAGAGCTCGCTGGCCGAGTCGCCACCGCCACGAGGCACAGCCGTCGTACTGGCCGCTCTTCCCCGCTCTTCGGCGTGGCGAGTGCAGCGTCTGCATTTTCCACTTTTGGGCGTGTGGTGAAAACTTGCGCCAAAATATGGCCAAGCCGGTACCGCCCTCCCCCTTGGCCCGCTCCCCCCCTTGGCCCGAGAAGGCCTGAGGAAAACTGAGACTCGAGTGATTGCTGCCACTCGAACGGCATGCCAGCCTCCTCTTGGTTGCCAACTCCATTCCCAGTAAGTTGGCCATGAGAAGGGGCTATGTTGCCCAAAGATCTTTACAGGGTTGTCAGCCTACTTCAGAGATTGATCAAAAATAGGGTTATCAAGTTAACAACAAGAAGAGATTATAGAACAGTCTTTTGTGGAGCACAGAGCTATGTATTATTTATTTTTAGGGACTGGAACCAGGACTGCCAACCTCTCTGCCACATGCCCAGGCCGTTGACAGGGTTGCCAGGGCGCTCTTTGCCGCAAGGTGCTGACAGTTTACCCACCCAAACGGGTAAACAACAATAAAGCTGGTGGCAACTTATTATCTAGACGATAAGCCGGGTTCTCTGCTGGCCAAGTTCGACAACTTGATCCTCATCCGTTCACGGTCAGCTTAGGACGCGCACCTTTCTCGGGGATGGAGGGAAGGCTGGGGACGGGAAAGCCTCAAATCCCGACACCCCTTAGTCCCAGGCCAAAACATACACTCGCGGGGAGAGCGGACGGAAACGGAAACGGTGTCTGAGGGGCGAGAGCGAAAGCCAAATCCGGAGACAGATAAGAGTCTGGGTCCCGGATTTGGAGGTCACTTTAGTGTCCCCTGCTCGGTGCACTTTTATCTGTCCAGCTTTGGCTCCTGGACCAGCTCTAGGTCCTGCTGCTGCTCCTGCTCATCGGGATCCTCTTTATTCTCGTTCGCTTGCTGGTGGCCCCCAATTCCGAGCACTTGTTCCCATCTTCATTGGCAAAAAAAAACCCCTTCGCCTCGTTCTTTTTTCCAAAATCTTTCACAAATGTAAACAGCCGTCGTTGTGTTGCCACGGCTCCAGTCAATACACTCGCAGAAATTATCTAAATTACCCGAAAATCTGATAGAAACTTATCACCTTCAGCTAATCAATTTAAAAACTTTATTTATATATCAAAATAAGCAACCAAAAATGCTGCCTTTCCATAAATTTTAAACTATTAAATATTAAATATATATAATTATCACAGAAGGAATATATAATTCACTTTCAATTTGATTCGTTTAAGATCGAAGTCTCTATTTCTGTAAAAAATATCAAAGTAAGGTTGATATTGTTTTAATAAAGTTGGATTAGGATTAATTCCATCTTTATTATGCTTCTAATACATGGACTATTTATTAAATATAAATATTTATCACGGAAAGAATATAAAATATATAAATCACTCGTTCTTTTATTAGATAAGTCTCTATTAATCATTTTATTTAATCTCTACAAAATATTTAATCTTAGTTGAATGAAATACTAGCATATTTACCCTTGGCTTATATTTCCCTTATTATGCTTCTGAATAATTGGATTGTTTTTATTAAATATATATATTTATCACAAGAATATATAAATCACTTACAGTTTCTTTAGTAGAGTCTCTATTAATCTTTGTATTTAATCTATAAAAAATATTAAAATAAGGTTAAATGAAATACTAACAAATTTTCCTTAAATGTTTTTATTAAGTTGCACTTCATTATGCTTCTGAATAAATAGAATTAAGTTGATAATACTATGTAATTACCTAATTTCATTATTATTATCACCTATTTTGTATTCCTATATTTCTTATTCTAATACTATTAAGTTATTATCCTATTATCATATCTTCTGCCATTTCCTTCCAGTGTTGTGCCACACACACAGGCGGCCATGCGGGTTGTGTTTTCCTCTCATGTTTTCCCCGGCTGCCCCGCACTCCCCCCTGCTTGATTGTACTCCGCTTGGTGTTTTATTTTCCCCGGTTGCAACTTTAGATTAGAGTTAATCAGCTTAGCGTGTCACTTTGACTATTAGGTGTGTGCGATGTGTGTGCGATGAGTGTGCGATGTGTGTGTGTGTTTGTCAAAGGATTGAGACGACGGGCGCCGGCTGGAGGGGTGTGGGAGCTGGCAGGTCAGATGGTCACCAGCAGGGAGCAGTAGGAGGCATTAATTATGATTTTGCCTTAGGAAAACCCCCACGAAAAGCCAACCCACTAAGGTATTTACAGGCAGGGGAATAGCGAGGAATTCCCAGGGAATTCAATGGAATTTCCACTGGTCTTTATGATCTTAATAATATATATAATACATTAAAAATATAAAAGATAAAACTCCTTTAATTTGCCTATTAGTAATATAGTGGCTTATAGCTTAGTCACTTCCTTCTGGCATTTAAATAATCTCTCTCAATCTGTGGAATTTCGCTGGTCATTAGGGGCTTACAATTAAGTTCCATAAATTGTTTAAAATTATATAAGTCATATAATATCTATATCTATCTACTATATATTAAATATATATTAAAGGAGAACTCTCTCCTGGCATTCAAATAATCTCTCTCACTCTGTGGAATAAGTTCGATAAATTCTTTAAAATTATATAAATTATATACTATCATATATTGAATATATTAAAGAAGAACTCTCTCCTGGCATTCAAATAATCTCTCTCACTCTGTGGAATTTTCGCTGGTCATTAGGGGCTTCCAATTAAGTTCGATAAATTCTTTAAAATTAAAATATAGTGGAAATATTAAAGAAAGAACTCTCTCCTGGCATTCACATAATCTCCCCCACTCTGCGGACTTTCTCCCGACTGGATGGCGACTCGAATCAGTGGACAAAAATATTCGAAAATAAACTCACAATGCGGCCAAAAAAGCCGAGAAAGACTGACGTCTCAATTGAATTCTGCGGCAATAAGTCAATTGGAAATCATTGAACAACAATTTGACGTTGGCCATTTATAACAGCATCAAAATGTGATGGGGAAAAGCGGCGAGGAAGGCGGGGAAAACGGGGAAACGGGGGGCAGAGCAGGGCGGGGGTGGACACCCTGAAGGAGCTACGTAGTGTGCCAATTAATGTTGGCAATTAAATGGCGTCCACAGCATTTGAACGGCACATTTGTCAAGGGCCTCCCCCGGCTGAGCTCCCCCATTTTGGAAGTCCCATTGACCATTACAATGGGCCAGCTGATTGCTTGGCCATTTCCCAGCTCGGGCTGGCCAGCATTTTCCAGCCGGGCTGCTGCTCGCATTTTCTCTCGTCTCAGCTTGTCTTGTCTGCTATTTTTATTTTATTTTCAGCTTTTTTCAGCTCGCTGCAATTCAATTTCGCCTTCGATTCGATGCGATTCGATTCGGGTTTTCTTTCAGCTCTTTTCCTTTCTTTGCCCAGGAATGATATACATTTATTTTTTTGAGCAACAATTGTTTTGGCATTAAAAACCGGGCGGGACCGGCGTGCCGGCGGACCGGCGGACCGGCGAGTGTGCAATTGATGGCCGAGACTTTTGGGCCACGTTTGCTGCTGTCGCCGGTGCCATCCATCACACTCGAGGCGAAATAAATTGAAACTAATGCCAAAATGGCAATCACTGAATGTTGCAGCAACTGCTGCTGCTGCTGCCGCTGCTGCTGCTGCTGCAAGACTTGCACTTGCAACAGCTGTTTTTATGCTCTTTTTGTTGCTGCCTCTTTTGTTGTCACTTTCCCAAGAGCGTGTGCAACTAGAAAATCCTGTTCGTGGAAAGCCAAATGCTTTTCCGTTTTGCCAGGTGAAAATGGTTAGTGGAGCACTTTCTAGAGCGGCTGCCCAGGTAGAAAGCCCGTTCAGTTGGAGGATTCTGTTCGAAATGCATGAATACTTACACTAATATTGTTAACTAAATTAATAAAAATAATACTTGGACAAATATTTGTGATCTATCTTAGGGCAAAGATAGTTCCAAAAATTAATCTATAAAAACTGATATTATAACAATACTTACAGGGGATAATTGTGGGGTACCTTGAATATGTTTTTATTTAAAGAGATTTATACTTAATTTAAACATTTATCAGTTACGTACTTGGAAGTTGATATCTATACAAGTTAGGCAACTTAATTTAGGTTCAAATATGATTATTATTACAGATATTTCTACCATATATATAATATATATTGCAGTATTATTTATCATAATTGTATGCAGTATTATTCATCATAATTTAAACATTTATAAGCTACAACATTGGCATTAGAATTCAATTACTTAAAGACATTTCATTATTTCCTCCTTTTGAATATATCTATATAAGTTAAGCAACTTAACTTAGGTTTAAATATTATTATTGTTACAGACATTTCTATCATTTATATAGTATATATTGTTTATAAATGTTTAGTGTTATTTATTATAATTTAATCATTCAATTAATCATATTATATTTAATCATTTAATTCAATTACGAAGACATTTAATGACTTCTTCCCTTTTAACATATCTATATAAGTTAAGCAACTAAACTAGTTTAGAAAACATTATTATTATAGATATTTGAGTGATATATAAAATATATATTGTTTAGTAATAGGTAGAGTTACCTATTACCTAACTTATTCTTTATAAAATATATAAAGTACAATTAATGTAAATTCATTGAATGCTTTAAGCTAAAATATTTCCAACCAATTTATAGGTGAAGTAATGTTTAATAATTACTATTTTTATGGTAGACCTTGCCTGAATTAATACATTTAAACATATATCAGCAAGTATTCAATTAAATTACTTGACCCGCTATTAACCAGCAATTACCCTTGGCAATCAACAGGATTAGTTATGTCCTGTTGGCACTGCTCTACTGCGTCCTGCGATAAATATGCAATATTTTAAGCCCGTCTGAGCCGGGAATTAGTAGGGCAAAAGTTGGCAGCAGCTCTGTTTAACCAGGCTAACTGAATGTGCATTTAAACAAATTATAATCCAGGCGATTTGCGCGCAGTCAATACTACGGATGACTAATTAGATGCACATGCGATATACAGCCCTATATCGGCGTATATATGTGCAGGGAAACAAAGGAAGTACGGCACAGAAAACAACGTTGGTTAAATAAACAAAAGTAGCGAAAAGGTACGAGTAATATTTATTAAATTTACCCAACATCCGCTGCTGTTGTTAACAATTTCCGTGAACACATACAGGGAAAAGGGTTATGGAAAATGGGAAATGGAAAATGCCCCGGCCAGGGCTGAGCTTGTAGGAACCGAAAAATATGCAAGCAATAAATTCATGGCAAAAACCAACCGATGGAACAACAATAAGGAGAGCAGGGCAGCCGCCCCTCATGAAATGTGTAGGCGTGCCAAAAATAAAATCAAACAAAAATCGCATGCAAAAATACGAACGAGAATGTGCCAAGGTAAAAATGTTGTTTGTACGAACCAGGAAAGGGTATATATTTTCCAGGAAAAAACAGAGCCCTTCCAGGTGCCATGAAGTTAAAAATACACAGGAAACTTAAGTACTTTTAAAATATAATAGTTAAAATAAATATTATAAAAATCATCAAGTTCTTGAGTTAAAATTTCCCTGAGATTTAACTGGAAAATATTTGAAGAAACTAAATTAGATGCATTTTTCTGGGTTTAATTGGGGTAAATATACTTTTTTAATCACTAGAGGGTTAAATCTAATAAGAATTGGTAACACATTAAATAAACTATAATGTCAGGAATTTGTTAATATTAAAATGTAAAAGATTCGGGTTTTGTACCAAATATTCTGGGTTTAATTGGGGTTTGTAATGTGTTGGTGGCGCAAAAAATAAACTAAAATCTTAAGTCATTGTTTATATTTAACTTTTAAAATATATAGGATATTAGTACCAAATTGTTAGAGATTTATTTTACATGAAGTATATATTTTAAGACCCAAAATTTAGATAAGTTAATTTATATGATGAAAAAGTGATAATAATAATAATAATAATGATACAAACTGAAACCCGATTATTTAATGGTTAATGGTTCGATAGTTAATTTTAAGCTTCACAAAATATTTGGTTTTCGTACCAAATTTGTAGAGATTTATTTTATTTTATACATTTTTTAAAGGCCTAAAATTAAATAAAAAGAAAACAATCATATTAATACGATTACTCATAATAAATTGAAAGGCATAACTTATAGATTAAAACTTATTTACAAAAGGTATTAACTGTTGTAAAAAGTACCAAACCGGGTATTCCATGGTCGGTACACCTACTTGCTCGCTTTGTTCGCTTTTTTTCTGCTTTTTTTCTGTGTTTCAGATGGGGGCTCCCCGAGAAAGTGCAAACAACTGCAAAAGCATATCAATAGCAATGACGAGGACGACGAGGACGCTCCCCGTGACCACTCCACGTGTGCCTCCACAAATTGGGGGAAAACGGGGCTATAATCGCACAGACGAGGACGCACACACACACACACACCCATGCATACACAATTACATAATGGCATAAGTGAGTACGATGCGTTTCGCCATTATATATGAGGTACAAATGTGGTAATGCCATGGGATTATCACCTTGTAGCCCTGTTTTTCGGCAGGGGAAGCCAAATTGATTTGTTTTCCAATTCAAAATAATTTTGTAATTTTTATCCTCTGCCTTGGCTGACCTTTCGATGGTCCTATATCGCCTTACATGGCCAGGACGCACTGTTCTAGTGTGTGTGGCCAGTTTTTAATACAACAATTTTCAGGTTCTGGTTACACCTGTGGGGGAAAAGTGAATTATGGGCAGTTGAACAACTTGGTACACGAATATTTCAATTAAGAGTAAAGTTGGCACTGTGCTGGGGAGTCGAGCAAAGTTTGGGCTCCGAAAAACTGCGGGAGAAAAAATACAGACTTCCAATTTATGAAAACCAGAACACTCTTGTACCTTGGCGAAGATTTCCCAGGAATCTAGCTGGAACTTGGACCCGATTCTGCCCAGCTAGAAAGCAGAAATAAAACAACAGAATTTTCCCTCCTCCTACTGCCAATGTCAAGTGTGGAAATGGTCAGCCATTGACCGGAAAATGGACACGGAGGTGTGATGGCCAACGGGCCTCAAAAACTGTGTCAAGTGAATGAAGGAAACATAAAAAACGCCACAACAACAAGAACCCAAAACAAAACACAAAAAAAAACAATAAAGAAACCAAAAAAAAAAGGAGGTAACAAACTGCAAGCGGCCGGCATTAATCTTCGAAATTTGTTTTGCGCAAACCCCTTCTTTTTCATCTCCCAACAAGCGAAAACCACACAGAAAAAACAAAACATATCTATATATGTATATATAAAAAAAAAAACACGGTTTCATGGTGTTCTTAAAATCTCTGGGGATTTTATAACAATAGTTTCTCTGCCTGATAGTATGCAATAAAAATTTGTTTATGTCAATCTCTCTGGGAAGCATTTTCGCTCGATTGCTGGCGCAAAGTGGTTTCCGGCACGTTCCGGCTTCATATATATATAGTTTTCTAGACGATACATATAGGTACTGGTACTGTATTTATTTATACAGTAAATCATAATTTTATAGGCTTTTTATAGGCAATCTGTTTTTTACCGTGCAACTTCGAACCGCGAAGGAAAGGAGAAATGTTTATGGGCCGCGGCCTTTCGGCAAGTGACGCTTGAAATGTGACCAAGGTTAATATAGCCCCAAAGGCCGATGATGGCCAGGGACCTGGCGGAGGCGGGGCAGCAGGTGAGGGAGGGCTGCCCCGGACCCCGGAGGGACACGGATCCGGACACGGCTTACACGGCTGCAGCGGAGGTCGGACTTATGGCCTTTGGCAATTTAACGCTTGCGATTTTCGCTAAGGGATTGTGCGACCCGGCTCCGGCTCCGGCTCTGGCTCCGGCTCTGGCTCCGGGACCGGGACCGACTCCCTCCAGCCATTGAATGCCAAATGCACACAAATTGCTTCGGTAAAGGCAAAAAATTCGTGTAGCATACTTGCAGGCGGCGAGGCACTAAAAAAGCGCAGCAGCGAAGGCGATGGCGCCGGCGATGGCGATGGCGAAGGAAACGCAGCTCTGGCCCAAAGGGGCCACAATGTTATGCTCCAAGGCGCCTTTTCTGCGACGCTCTTTGGAAGCTTTTAAAATTCACACGCTGTGCCCTGCCGTCGCCGCTGCACTGGCAGACAAAAAATAATATAAAAAATAAAATAAATAAATAAATTTGTGTGATTTTGAGAAGCATTCTTGGCTGTTTTCTAAATAAATTATAATCTTCATTTCATTAAGAAATTATTTTAAATGGCTTCATACAAATCTAGAAATATTAAACCGCTAATAAAAGGTAAATCTCCAACAAGTATTTTTAACTAATTGACAGAAAAAAATGTAAAATCCCGTAATAAATCAATATACAAAAATGATAATTATAATATACATTTAATTAGGAAATATTTTTGAATGGCTTCAAAAGCTCTACAGAAGTATTATAATATCTTAATTTTTTAGAAAAGTATTCTAAACTAATTGACAGAAAAATATGCTAAATACCTTTAAATAATATTTATAAATATAAAATTATAAATAAAAATATTATAAAATAAATATAAAAGACTCAAAAAATTAATCCACATTACAAATATACAAAATAAAATATATAAAAGTATAATATAATCTACAGTTTAATTATTGGATAAAATATAAGCCTTCACATCATACTTTTAGACACTTGCCATATTGATTTGAAGTCTCAAAAGAGCTTTATACCAAAAAAGCACATAAAAGTAATTTAATTTAGGTATGCAGGGAACTAAATAATATATTTATATATACTTAAATTACTTTACTTTGCAGATAGTGCCCAGTTTCTCCCTGTGTACCCTCTTATGTTGGTTGGGGCCCTGGCAAGGGGCGCTCTTAAATGCAATTTACTTCTGTGTGAGTGTTCGGGGGGGATTTCTTTTTGCCTTTTCGGTTTTGGCTAATTAAATTTTATGCTCGGTAATTTTAGAAAAAGGCCTCATCAACATTTGCGGCCACGCCAAGGGGACGCAGCAGCCGCCGGGATAGCCTTCTTCTTGGCCGGAATTTAAGTGAAAATGCGCAAATAACAAATGGCCAAAAGGAGGGGGCGCAATAAGGAGCTGCGAGCTGCGGGCTGCGGGTTGAGGGCTGGAGGCAGGGGGCTGGGGGCCTGCACATAAAAGCGGCGAACGCAAATTGCAGGCAATAAATAAAGCATCCACGAAAAATCGTTGCATACTTTTTGGCGCCGGCGCGTGCTAAAAGGAAGCATAGGGCAATAAAGAAGGCGGATTGCAGGCGGGAGCTCTAGATTCCTTTTGCATAGTCTGCATCATAAACAACGGCGGATTTTTAATTGAGCCACCGACCCACCGACCCACCGAAGGAGCCGTCCCTCCCCAAAAAATATAAAAAATAATAATTATAATGTCCGTTATTCAGAATGAATTTCGGGGATTCTGCGACGGTCACTTGGAACTCACAATACTGTCGGCCATAAATAACACCAACTGAGATACAGAAGACGACAATGAAATCGATTTCCCACCGTAATGCAACAAAGTGGCTGGAAAATAACCGAAGGACAAAAGGACGAAGTGAAAAGCAGCTTAAGAATGCGTAATACAATCCTTCTATTATCTGGAAATTCAACTGTTCATTTTCAGTATTATTGAGAGCAAGAATAATATTTTCGACATCTACAATTTAATTTGAATAATTTTACCCTCTAATAAATATTTTAAAATATTTTATCTTTCGGGCAAAATAATAATTAAATAATATTAAAATTGCACACACTGGTTTGCCATTATCTCGCCATGATTCCCAACAGCTAAACCTATTGAATACCTAAATAATTGTTTATCTTTATAAGTATATATTAATCGAATACCCTTTTCTTTCCCTTGCCACTTAAAAATTCACAAAAAGGGTATATCCCTGGCTTCTACGACCTTTTATATATATATTTTTAGACATCCCCCAGCCTTTTGCCGCTTGACGGGTATAAAGGTTTTTCGATTATGAAGAAAAATGCACAGCTGACGGCTCCAAACATTTATCATTTGGCCGGGGAAAGGGCTGGAGGGGACCAATAAAAAAATAGTGGAAAATAAGGAAGCACAAGGAAAAGCCGGAAAAGCCAGCAATGATAGAGTGCAGACTGCAGAGACGAACACACTCGGATGTCCCCTCGGCAATTCAATTTTCATGTTGCACTTTTCGGACAAATTAAATTATGGCTAATTAAATAAATGCAGCACCTGCTGCAGCTGAAATTCGATTGGCCCGAAATTTGGCTGAGTTTCACATCAATTATATGCACTCTCTACCTGAGCGGGAAAATTAGATTTAATTGTGCATACATTTTCCATCATGGCTGGACAGGACCCCAGGCAGGACCAAGGAGCAGGTGGACTTCTCGATGAGAACGATGAGGAAAGAGTCCAAGTACAGTGAGACAACGCCAACAAACGCAGCCGAATAATGTGTGGAAATTCCGCACAATATGTGTCCCGGAAACGGATATTAAAACACGGAGTGTCGAGGGAGACAAAAAAAGGGCGGCGAAAGGAATCACAGGACCTGAGGAAGACGAACGACAAAGGAAAATAAAATGGAATGCTGACAGTTTCTGGCTATTTTTCTTTATTTTTTTTTTTCATATATTTCTCTAGATTTTTCTTACCACTGTATACTCTATCAAAGAAAAAGGCACTAATATAATAGTTTAATAAAGAAGAAGTAGGCATTAAATTAATATATAGAAATGTTGTTCATGTGTTTAAGCACAGCAGTTTAGTATATATTTATAATTATATGTAATAAAGCCTCAAACTATTTTATTTATTTTATTTAGCTTTGATTTATGTAATCCAAAAGCTTAATAACTATATATTATTTAATTTAAATCTTAGCTTGTATATATTTTTAGCTAAACATATATTTTTAAAGGGATTTCTATTATTTACTTTTATTTTCTTTTAATTTATGTAATCTTAAAGCTTGAAAACTTTCAATTCTACTTTTATCTAAGTTTTCCTAAAGAAATTTTCTTGTTAATTTATGTTTAATATAATATTAAAATATTTATAATATTTATAATAACAATATTTTCTATTATAAGCATCAATAATACTATTGAATATTTGCATTTAATATTATGTATTTAATTAATTCATTCGTATTATGTATTATTTCCTCCTTTGGAAGGGTAATGCGAAGTTGAAATTTGATATATTCCGAACAATGCTCGCCCAGTCGCCTATTTTATTTCCAGTCGTAGTTTTTCCTTACTTTTGATTTGATTTATGAGAGGAGCCAGTCATGGGCGTAGGAGAGGTCACTCCCCTTGCTTTTTTCCTGGCCCACCTGGCGTGTGTAGATGGCGATAAGACACTTATTTGGCTTCCCCCCTGCGGCTCCTCCTGGCTCCTCCTGGCTCCTCCACATCCTGGCCAATCCTTCGGCTGCATCTGCCTGTGGCTGTGGCAAATGCGATAAGGTTGCTCTTCCAATGGGCGAAACTTCAAACCGTTGAGTTAAATTGAATTTAATAGCAAATTAATGGCACGGACAGAGGGCATGGACAGAGCATGGACAGAGCATGGACTCGAGCAAGAGTGCTCTAAGTCCAGGTCCAATTCCTTAACTGCGGCATGCAAAGTGCTTCTCCAAATTGGCCAAAAAGGATCCGAGCCGTGTCTGTGTGGGCACAGTTAAGGGCTTAAATGCACAACGGGATCGGGCAGACTTCTTCGAAATTAAATCGTCTGGCTGCCACTTAGTATCTTACCCAAAAGATGCTTGAAGTTACTCAAAGGAGTCATTCCAATAAGTGGAACTTTTACTATAAACAACTTAGATAAATAATTGGTCAAAACTGACTAAAAGAGGCCTTCAATACTGCCCAAAAACCTAATCAAAAAGGCCTTAAAAAAATTATTAAATCCCGCCTGCCCAACCTCCTTAAAAATCCAACCAAATTAAAGATTTAATTATAGAATAATACCCTTATTAAACTATTTTAAATTCTCGTTTCAAACTTAAATATTTCATTATTAATATAATCAAATAAATCTCTTTTTAAATGACAGTTTTGATTGTATTTTCCTAGGCTTTCAATTAAATTCACCTGCTATAAAAAAAACAATAATACTAACTAATTCCACAAAGTTGCCGGTGATATATGCTTGGCCACATTTATTGCAGGTGAATTTAATTAAAAGCCCAGGAAAACACACTGAGGTTTCATTAATTATATACACTAACAGGCTAAATCATCTATTATTTGTTGTAAAGTTCGGAAGGCTGACTGACTTCCACAGAGAACTGCAATTTGAATCGAGATTTTCTTGGGTAGAAGTGGGTGAAAATGTGTCCTTTTGTGCTTGAGCAGGACGTCCTTTAAATGAGCAATTTGTGCGTTTTGTAATTGAATTTGCATGTCATTCTGCTCCTTTTTGGGCTCTGTCGTTAAGCATGAAAATAACAACCAATTATGATGGGCAAAATTCACTGATCGCTGATTCGCAGGAAAATCCAGGCCAGCGGATTTCCCACTTTATCTGGCTGGCTACATTTTCCATCCACTCCAGTTGAGTGAGTCGAGCTTCGCCGTTCTTTTCACGGAACTCGGATATAATTCAATTAAATATTGAACATCATTTGAACTTTGCCCCTTTCTATATCTATATTATGTTTTGCCATTTTTTCAGCCCTTTTCTGTTGTTTTTCCTCTATATTTTTATTTGTGTTATTCCACTTTTTTTTGGTCCTAATTGGCTGCCAGTCAAATGCCAAAATCGGTCAGCCTGCAATTTGAATTTGCTTTTATTAACGCGTCTGCGGGCCGGCAATTGAATGTGCAGCCAAAAAAAGCAATGGGAGGAAATTGGAGGGGGAAGTGCAAACTAAAAAAAATATTGGTCAAAAAACCCGAATTCAAATAACAAAAAAACAGAAACCAAAATTCAACTGGCCGAAGGAAAAACAAAACTTTGGCACACACAACGAAAAAACTACTCACTTTTTAGCAGACACATCTGTATGAAATAGTTAAAAAGTATTAGTAGCAACAATAAAGTAATTAATAAAAAATAAAGTAGATAAGTTAATATGAAAAGGTAAATATAATTAATTAGCAGAGAGAGAAATAATCATTAAAAAAGTGTGTGACCAGCTCACATTATGATGTGTGCGTGCTTTATTTTTGCTGTGACCATGTAATCCTCTCGGGAATTATGCAACTGAAACAGATACCCTCATACCCTGTAAATCATTCGCGTTTGATCTACTTTTGGGCCTGAATTTATCTCTTGACTAGGCCCTTTTAGTGGCAATGGTTATACGGCCAAACAGAATCCATTTGGCCTGCACATTATGGCTGACATATATGTGTTATGTGTGTACGAAGCCTAGTGCAGGCAAATCTGTGTCACACTCCGCCCCAACTGGGGGAACGAACAGCGGGGCGGGGTGGAGTCGACGACGACGACGACGACGACTGTCAGTTTATTTAATTGAAATGTTCCTGGAAACCTATAAATTACAAATACATGCTGTGTGCATATTTAACCGGGGCAATGGGAGGAATATACGGGGTAAGCTAGTGATAGACATGCACATTAGCAGCTGAAATTTTATGCATACCAGCGGACAAATAAACAAACCGGCGACCGGACGGACGGCACGGGTAGCATAAAAACAGTCCAGACTGCCAGATGGCAAAGGTTAAGTGGCAGGAGTGTTTGCAAAAGGGTGGAATCGGTGGAAGAAAGGTTTAGTGGGGGAACTTAGAGCACTGCGAAAAAATTCACTAACGAAAAGCAGTAGGAAATGCAGAAATTCAACTAAAGCTGGGCACACTTTAAAAGCATACATCATAAAGAGAGCTGGGCACACACTTTCCCCATAACCCAACACAAGCTGGGCACACTTTTTGTTATTATTTCTCTATGTTTCTATGAGTAATTCCATGTGTTAGTTTAATAAATGTTACCAATATTGAGAAACTTTAGCAATTAATTACATTTCTATACATTTTTCTCTACTTAAACTATATACCTTTTTCAGTTATTTAAGCATATAGTCTATGTGTATATATTTTTTTTTTCAATGTCTCTATCAGAGACTCAACTGACAGACTTCTTTCGGTTAGTCCTGTGTGTGTGTCTAGTGAAAGTGCCAAATGCATCCGCCATCCTCTAACCTCCTGCTCCTGCTACTGCTGCTGCTCCTGCTGCTGCTGCCCAGTTTTTCACCACATTCCCACTTAGCTATGCACTAAATAAAGTGACAACAAATAGCTGGGAAAAGTGTCAAATATTTATAGCACAAATGTCGACCAACAATTTTGTCTTGGCCATATTCCGGCAAATGGAAATAGTTCTGCAACTTCAGATGGCATCTATCGAGTGCTGGCTACGTATATCCTTGGAGGCAGGAACAGGTAACCGGAGCCCGGAGCCCGAGGACCGGGAACCGGGCACAAGGAGCGGCTGAAGTAGACAAGCTTAAAAGTGGGACAACTCATTTGTCCAGCTCATAGGATGAATGGGAAAAAGTTATGTCAATCCCTTTGAGATGTCTACGGACTTAGGTATGGCTTTTATTTAACTTTACCAATACAAATATATTTATTTCTTCTAATATTTAAAGAGATTCTTTGATTTGCAAGGCCTTAGCCTGGATAAAACCTGCATTTTTCGGGAATCAATCATAGTTGAAGCAGAAATAAATCGGTGACCAGGAGACCCTCCTGGGGGAGTCGCCTCCACTGCACTCCTTGCACTCCTTGCACTCCGATGCAGGAACCTTGGTTAATTTGTGGCTCTGTTGGTTTCGACTGAACCGGGGCGGCATTTATCTGGCCAAAGCACACACAGTTGTCCTCCCGGCCAGAGAGTGGTAAACATGTCGAATCGATATCAACAATTTACAGTTTAGCCGGACAGTTGGGCACGGAGACCGGGCTTCTGGGGGCACGGAGGTGTGAATGCTGGGGGGCTCGAGGGGCCGCCAGGATTTGCATTTGGCAGAGGCATAGTTACAGTTATTTAAGGCCACACACACAAGCACTCCAACACCCTTGAACCGAGAGCCGAATTTGGCACAGGAAAAAATAAGGAATGCCTTCATAAAGTTTCCAACAAATAAATATTCACTTGTAGATACAATACAAGGAAGCCTTTGATCTCCTAGAATTTCTTGCGGTGTAAGTCCTGGCCAAGGAGCCTCGTGACTCCAGACTCCTGGCACCTGGACGTGCATCCGTGCAGAGCCGTGTCCAGACTCTGGACCCTCCCCCGGCTTACCGTCGAGTGTAAAGTCAACATTTTGTGCTGCAATTAAAGCGCAACTAAATTGCCGAGCCAACTACATATATACATATATATATATATGCAAATATGTACCTGTATACGTATGTCCGCATCGCCCAAGTCACGCTTTGGGCCATGGGTTCCGTGCACAGCTCCTGGCATAAGCGGTTCATATATCAATCAAAAAAGTATGAATTACTTTGGTCATAAGACGAACAAGGACCCAAATACCCCGTACAAAGGCAACACGGAGTGAGCATAGTCTGTAATAATTATATATATATAATAAATATTAAAATATTTACTTCATAAATGAGAGGAAAATAAAGAGTTCATTAGGCAGGAAATGCTACAATTTAAATAACAATTACTACTTCTCTATTTTGAGGCTGAGTTAATAAATTAAATCTGTAAATAAATCAAGCTCACAAGCTCATGCTTTAGTGCTTCTCCTTCGTTTTCGCCTCTCATATTTGCAGCTATTATTTATTCTATTAATAATCTTTGTAGTTATTTAGTTGTAGTTCAATCAAACCATCAACATCATCGCTGTAATAAATCAGCCGCAGGCAAGCAGTTTACAATTTATTTGCTGTTTTCCTTGAATTTCCCCTTGGTAAGCCCACAGTGGGTAAGCCAGTGTCGAATCCGGTTCGAATCCTCCAGGACCTGTTCGAGAGGCTGCTGGCCTACTTCTAGGCTGCGTTTCTCCTTAGATGTAAGGCACTATGCACTCTGAGAAAAATATGAAATAACCATTATATTAGGGTTATTAGATTAAAGATGTTTTTTCAGCCTAATCGATAATGTTGATTACCATTCAATTATCGATATTCCATATAGCATTATAACCAGAAGATATGGTTTGATATTCTAATAAACAGAACTCACAAAAGAATCTATACTATGAATGCTATTGTTAATCTATTTATGCAATCGATATTTACTATGTTATCTTGCAACGATATTATTGATATTTTATGTATCAATATTATCGATATTTTATATATTTTTATATATTTTTATATATTATATATTTTTTATATATTTTGTCTATATGTATGCCAATCCCTTATAGCATTATAACCAGAAGAAATGGTTTTGATATTCTAATAAACAGATCTGTCAAAAGATTGTATTATCAATGATCAATCAATTAATCATTTTACTATGTTATCTTTTATCGATATTACCGATACTTTTTTAGCTTTGGTTTTAGCTAAATTTATAAAATTTCAGTTTGAATTTCTTTTTCTTATAGTTCTTCACCTGAGCCCAGTGAGCTTTTCTCGCCGTGCAGTCAACGTGCTCCTTTGGACCTCTTGGCTGGGGCATTCGTCTTGGGCACACACGTGTTAGGCCCTGAGACAGACGGACGCAAATTTTCCCGGGCACGTGGAAATTTACGGCTGCCAAAAGGAAACCGAAACCGAAACTGTAACAGAAACCGAAAACCGAAAACCGACGGAGAACCAGAAAACCAGAAAGCCGAAAACCGAAACCGAAACCGAAACAGAGGCAGAGGCAGATATGGAGGGAAAACGGGCAACTAATTCGAGCTGACAAGCCGTGGCTGGCCCGCAAAAGCCTTTAAGCCACGAAGGAGGACTGCCGGCCGGCAGGCTGAAGTGGCTTAGTTGGCCCTGTCAGTTGGATGACTTGTTTACCGCAAGTTTTTCTCGGCGAGATCTGTGATTGCGGCGCCACAATTGGCCAGCGAATCGGGGCCGAGCCGAGACCATTAGCCTCCCGGCATTATGGTCAGTTTAAAGATTTATATATCCACCGCCCAGCCCTGTCCTGCCCTGTCCTGCCGTGTCCTGCCCCGTCCTTCTCCGCCCGTCCTGTCAGTCTCGCGCATCAATTCAAATTGTTTATGGCGTATCACATGGCGTATGCGCAATTTGTTATAATAAACATGTTGCTCGACGCGGCCCTGCCAACTTGTCAAACAATTTATTACACTTGTCCCCAGCAGCACCCCAGCGCATCAATTTTTCTCGCAGTGTGTGCGAGTGTGTGCGAGTGTGTCTTCCCCCTCATCATGATTTATAGCCGCCAGCCTTTTATACATAAGTTGCCCCCTCTTGTCGCCCTTTTTTAGCCCCTTTTTCGGCCTCTTTTCCATCCACTTTTTACCATTTCGGGCCCATTTTTTTGGCGTGTAAATTAAATTTCCGTCTTGGTTATTGTTTGCTCTTGACATGGTCAAATTGTAATTGATTTTGCCAGCCAGCTTCGGCTTTCTTTAGCCCAATCTTGTGGGGATTTGGCCACGAGCTATGGGCAATGGAAATCATACAAAATCTAGAGAAATTCAAGAAACAAATGTAGTAGTTGGGTATAGTATAGTTTAAAGGATAGTTCTATAAAAGGACAATCCCTTTAGGGTCTCTAAAGTGTCTTAAAATAAGCTGGTAAAAAGTATAAACTACGGAGAGATTTGCGGCTTTTGCATAATAATATTCGCATTTATTATGAATGAATTACTAATGAATTAATAAATATATAATATGTGAGCATAAAAAATAAATAAATATATATAACTATCTATATAATATATAAAGTTTAAGGAAAATAAATAAATGTATATATTATGTATAGGAATAATAACTAAGGAAATATATAAAGTATAAAAAGAATAACTAAATAACTTTAAATTGTATACGAATAATAGATAAATGGCTGACTTTCCATTGAGATTACAGGTATTACAATCACAGAGATTTGTACAATAATTAAAAACAAAATAATAATCGATTTCTGATAGATTTCTCCTGGCTTTTAAGCCTTAATAGGCCTTCTCAGGCCGTATAATGAGATGGTGTTTATATACCTTTAAGATCAATGGGCCAGGAGTTCGCTCTGCGGCTCTCACCTCCTCCCCGCCTCGATTCCCGCTTCGATTCCAGCCTGATCCAATTATAAAGCCCGAAAACCAGAAACAGCTTCCGACTAATTGACAGTCGCATTGGGTTAGCAACGCTCGGTTGGCCAAGACAAGCCACAGGGCCAATGAACCTCCCTGGCCGAGGACCAAGGCGGATGGGCGGAGGGGCGAACAAGGCGGACGGGGCACCAGGGAAACCTTTTACCACTCGCACTTTGATATCTATTACAATCAAATTGCAAATTAAATCACAAACCAGAGCTAAGCGCAGGGAAAAGGATAGGAAAATGGCAGAGGAAAAGCCAAAGCCAAAGGAAAAGGAAAAGTGGTGGGGCCAAGGTCCAAAAGGGAAATGCAAACCAAATCGGCCAGATAAGGAAAGGAAAGGAGTAAAAAAAGTACAGAGAGAGGAATAAATATAATATATATATAATAAGAAATAAATAAAATATATATATAATAAGGAATAAATATAATATATATATAATAATGAATCATACATAATAATATTAGTAATATAGGTTAAGTGCTTCAGAAAATAATCCAGGGAACTTGTGCCTTACTTTTAGTTAATTAGTTATATACATACCAAGATTAAATATATTTCTAGAAGACTTATATATGTTCTTAGTAGACCACACTAGATTACTAGATTATTAGCTCGAACATAGCCTCTAGATTTGTTTCTGTGTAGAGTGGAGAGGAATAAATATAATAATAATGAATTATTGATAATACTTTATTTATTTAGGTTTAGTGCTTCAGAAAATAATCCAGGGAATTGTGTCATTCTTTATTTTATTGGTTATATAAACACCTAATTTGAATATATTTTTATCAGACTTATATATATTCTTAGTAGACCACTTAGTAGTTGTTTCTGTGTAGAGTGGAGAAGAATAAATATAATCCTAATGAATTATTGATAATACTTTATTTATTTAAGTAAAGTGCTTTAGAAAATAATCCAGGGAACTTATGCCACACTTTATTTTATTAATTATATAAGCACCTAATTTAAATATATTTCTAGTAGACTTGTATATATTTTAAGTAGACTACTTAGTAGATTATTAGCTCGAATATAGCCCCTAGTTTTGTTTCTGTGTAGAGTGGAGAGCACCGTGAAAATCGCTTAAGTGCGTTAGTTAAACAAGTCAAGTTATAAGTTCATTTTCCGGCAACCGCACATATCCGGCCAAGGCAAACGCAGCTCCAGCTGGAGATGGAGGTGGAGCTGGTGGAGGTGGAGGCGGAGGCGGAGGATGACCTCCATCCTAGCCTTGGTTAACCCTCTTCTGGTGGCAGGGAGCTGGGGTAAGCCGGATAGCCATCACATTGTGGTACCTGCTGTCGCCGACAGAGCGGCGAAGCGTGTGATTCTATAAAAAATCAGGCGGGAAGTCCGGGCAGGAAAAGCGGAAAAGCGGAAAAGGAGAAGGAAAAGCAGAAACCAGCAGGGGCAGACCAAGGCGAGGAGAAGAGTTAACGCTCCCCAGTGGACGTTTGCAAAAAAACAAAAATACAGAAAAGCGACGAGGACTCCACCCGTGACAGGGGTGAATGGAGCAGGATACAGGAGCAGGACCTGCCACACAGCCGGACTAAACTGACGACAGCTCAGCTGGGAGCCACTGGAAGCGCTGGGAACTGGGAACTGGGAGCTCCGAGCTGGGAGCTGGGAGCTGGCCAACTGTCAACTCGCAGCGACTCGCAACTGGCAATGCAAAGAGCCCCGCCAGCGGGGAATCCCCAGCCGATGGACTCTGCTGACTCTTGACTGGCAACGGGCAATCCCCATTCCCCATTTCCCATTCCCCATTCCCCTCAAGGATGCAGCTGGCACGGAACACTGAAAAATTTGAAATGGAAAGAAAGAGAGGGTTCTTTTTTCTTTATTTATATAATTAATTATATTATAGATCTTCATATAAAATCAGGCCAAGCAGGAAGCAGTTGGGAATTATAAGGCACAAAATCAAGAGAAAGAGAGAGAGAGAGAATGGCTTTGGTAGAATCTCAGTTTACCTCTTAAAGTTAGAGAACCCCTGACCAGAATTCTCTAAGATCAACAAGCAATTAAGAGCCATATTTGACTTCAAAGAACTCCCTTAATTGCCCCCGAGATTCTAAAAAGTCTATAAAAGTCTCAGCTCTGCAGGTCAAGCAGGAAGCAGTTGGGAATTATAAGACACAAAATCAAGAGAAAGAGAGAAAGCGGAATGAGAGGAGAATAACTTTGGTAGAATCTATACCTTTAGTTTACCTTTCAAAGTAAGAGAGAATTCTCTCAGATCAATAAGCAATTAAGAGCCATATTGAACTTAAAAGTTCTGCCTAAGTTGCCCCCGAATTTCTGCCAGTGCAGCAGCAGCAGGCAAAGAGGCATTCAACCTGGTCGTCATCATTCCCCCGTGAAAATCGCGAACTACAAAGCGAAAATTAAACGCCGCGTTAGGCGAAGATGCATCGGATGCAGCTGCAACGCTCGGATATGTCGGCGTCAAGCCTGTCGGGCCAGCGGGAAAAGCGGGAAAAGCTGTGGAAAACTGCGGAAAACAGAGCGGAGAGAAGAGCGGAGGGGAGTGAATCAAAGGAGTTTGCCCCTATCAGTTGGTTAGTCGTTTTAATTAGCGTAAGTAAGTGACAGCCAGGCCACCGGGGAACCCCATTCGAACCGCACTCGAGTCGTCAAACGAACCGCACTCGCTGAGCAAACACCTTTTTGGAGGTTTTGCAGGTGTCCCTGCCGAAGGCAAACTTTGGCGAACCCTTGCCAGTTGAGAAAGGTAAGTCCTTTGGGCCGGAAAATTGATTGATTCCGCCTTGTCCCAGGTATTATGAGTGGTCACAGTGCTTGACCTAAGGTCTTGGCTTCTAAGACCCATTTGATATATGTCTATAGGGCAATATTTATTCGATTCAAGTCGGGAGAGTCCCTGAACTGGCACTGCTAGTCCTTCGGCGTTTCAATTCATTAAGCGATGACCCCGGCAGTGTCCCGAGAGGTCCTCCTCCTGAACCCAGAGAATCTAATTAGAAATGCTTGCGAATGTCGCGCGCTGAAGTTGATGCATTTCGCATTTCGCATTTCTCATTTCGCATTTCGCTATTCGGCGACTGTCAAGGATCAAGGATGTTATGCCAAGCCGAAAGTTTGCCATCAAGGTGGGGTGTCCTGTGGCTCACTGCATTTTCGGGGTTGTTAACGTTTTGCCTGAAAATTGGCTTATGTCCTGAACGCACTGCTCGCTGCCTGGGACTGCTCCTGCTCCTGCTCCTGCTCCCTGCGCATACATAGAGATGTCCTTACGTATACGTTATTTAAAGTGTAATAAATTTTGGTTTTCCCTGCTCCTTTCTCTCTCTTTCTCTCTCTCTCTCTGTGTCTGTGTGTGTGTGTGTGTTGGCACCCTTGTGTGCCTGAGCGAACGCCATTTGCCATTAACATGGCGCACAGTTGGACATTTTCCATCCGAAATTCCAATTCCCCAGCTCCCAGCTCCCCAGCTCCCCAGCTATCCAGCTCCCCAGCTCTCCACTCCCGTCAAGATGGCCAAGGTTGGCCCTAGGCCAGTCGCAGTGGCTGCCATTTTCTAAATGCAACTGGTAAAACTTTTACGAATTTCATTTTTCGCTGCCAACTGTGGCCGTCAATGTCGATTAAGAGATTTAACGGTGCATGCCGCACCCAGGGACCAGTCCAGGAGGGGACCGACTGTCCACAGTCCTTGCCCGTCCCGGCAAGGACTCTGACCCGGCTTGACATTAAAATTAAAGTTGCATAGCCTAAGCCCCAAATCAAAACAGGATTCGCACGCATTTACTCTCAGCAGTCAGCTTATGATGGATGAGTCGAAGGAGGTTCTAGTCCATTTCAGGAGACTCATCACAGGCCCAGGAAGAATTAGTATAGCTAAGGATATGTGCTGAGAAACAGGATTCAGTTTGAAGGAGAGTAGTACTATGGTTAGTTGGAGTCGCATTTTCTGCCTTCTAGACCGCATGGGGCCATTAAAAGGGATGCACTTTCCCGAGTGGTTAGCCAAGTATGAGCCGAGCCCTCTAATAGCTGAGCCAGGCACCCGAAACGAGTGACTCTGGAGTGCCCTACGTGGCACGTGGCCGCGTGGTGTCCTGGTGTCCTGGTGTCCTGCCAGGAAGCAGCTCTGTTTTAGTACAGCCTGCCCGATGCCTGCTCGTCTGCTGGGGCTACTGATGATGATGCTCGGTCCTGGGCCTGCTTTATTATACTCGTCCTCGTCGTCGCCTCTAAACTACAGACACACATGCTCCTTTTATGGGCTCTACGTGCGTTTCCAGGGAACTGGGAACCGGAAAGGGCGTAGCCAACTGGCCAGAAAGGGTTTTCCAGGATGCCAGCCTAAGTTTTGCTTTGATTTTGAAACTCTTTTAGAGTGAGGTAGGAATATTAACTAAATGCATGTCAAAGCTAATTCTTAGTGGAAACACTTAATCACTAAGAACCCCTTTGGGCGGCGCCCCTGGCCCACATGTGTGACTTCTTCAAGTGGCATATATAATTTCATTGAAGCATATTTTTCCTCTGTTGTGATTTCAGTCTCGTCAAGGAGCGGCAGTGGCAGTGGCAGTGGCGAATGGGTTTTATGGCCTCTTGGCTACCGGCTGTCACCTGGCTCTCAGCCAGGACTCATACACGGCTGGGCAGGGACTTGCATACTTCAATTAGCAGATAATTTACTTGGGGCTCATCAGAGTTCATCAGAGCGCTAATTGAGGCGCTCTTAGTACATAAAGGAGACATAAAGGCGATGTCCAACTCTGCGGGCGAGGTCCTTACAAGTGCGTGCCCATGCGGGTGGCTACGCTCTTTACACCCTTTGGCAGGATATTAGGGCAAAGAGGGGCCTTTGGAGGCCATTAGGTAAATATAAAAGCCATCAGCAGGCGAGCTAATCTAGGCAGGCCCATGGAAGGTGTCGGAAAGTATAGATAATACTTTATAGCCTACTTTTAGACACCATTTCTTTGGTTTTAAAATCTAAAGCAATGTCTTTGTTAGCATTTCCAGTTCTGTAGTATTTGTATTATATGTTATATTATTAATATTTTTTGGAGTATTTTTTTATGGAAAATAAACCTTATTAGAGCATTAAAACTTCTGCTTTTTCAGAAACCAAGCTAGCTTTGTTGTCTGGCATTTTTGGGGGGAATGTGGAAAATGCTGACTCAAAGTGCTGCAAGCCGGGCTCTTGGCCTGCCTCAGTTGATTTCAGGGATCAACGCTTCGCAGACCGATTTAGTATCAGCCCCTGCCCCCTCCCCCCTCAGGCTGGCAATTCAGCAGTGCTTTGCTAATTAGGAAACCGAAAAAACCAAAGCAAATGCAATTTCCAGGAGCCGGCAAGGGGTGTTCGTGTCATTGCTTAGCACAGACCGCAACCGCAAAACAATAAGCAAAGGACAATGCAAATGAAGTGCAGGCCACACACACACACACACACGCGGGCAGGGGGTCTCCCTGCCCCAGCCCCCCCTCATGCATCTCCCCTGCGGTTGCCGCAGTCAGAAGCAGACTAATCCCCCGCAGAAGTAGCAACAAAATTCTGAAACATTCCCAACAATGTAGTCGAAATGGTTACCTCTTTTGGAAACATATTCCAAGAAGAAGTCTTTGCGGAAAAATTAGAAATATAAATATTATAAGAGAGAAATATTAATAATATTATTATTATTTGTAGTTCATTTATTAGCCTTTATTTCAAATGTTACCTCCTTTGGAAATATATTCAAAGAAGAAATCTTTGCGGAAAGTCGGAAAGTCCTTAAAAAATTATAAGAAAACGAGAAATATTGGTTCTTATTTTTATTATTATTATATTTACTTCCCTTATTAGTCCTATTTGTTTATATATTTATTTTTATATTTATTTAGATATTTCCTAAAATATTTATTTATATATTTTTTATATCTATTTAGATCTTTAGATATTTTTATATATTTTTATTAATGTACTTATGTATATATATATTTGGATATTCCTTAAAAAATAGTATTAATATATTTATTTATGTAATTATTGAGATTTATGAATATATTTATTTACATATTTATTTATATATTCACATATTTATTTTTAATTAATGTATTTATTGATATATTTATAAAAATATTTCTTTTAATATATATTTATATATTTATTTATGTACTTATTGAGATTTATGATATATATATATTTATGATATATTTATTGAAATACTTATTAAGTTATTTATTAAGATCATTATTTTTA
>VNKC01002325.1:0-10814 GCA_008042775.1 Drosophila pectinifera
AAATAACTAATATTAAAGATTAGGTTGGTTTCTGCAATTCAACTGATATTGAACCCAAATGCAATCTGTAGCAATTTGCCTAAGAGCAATCAATCTGCTTCGCTCAAAGTGTTATCGATTAAAGTGCCACCTCTAGGCAAAGGCAGGGTGAACAACTTCAAGTTCAAACAGCTGATCCGATTTGTTTTGGCTTTCATGTGATATAACGAAGAGAAAACAACCAAAAAACAGCGCCTGGGAGGCACAGCTGAAGGGAAACAAGTATGTTCCAGCACGGCTCCCTGCTGTGGCGGCAGCTCGTCCTGTCGCGGAGCCTGCACCTGAGCGTGGCGCAGCAGATGAGCCACTACGATGCACTGGGCATAGGAAAGCGATCCACACAGAACGAAATAAAAGCTGCCTACTATAAGCTGTCGATGCTATATCATCCGGATAAGAACAAGGGTAGTGAGAGTGCCGCCAAGAAATTCCGGGAGATCACCCAGGCGTACGAGATCCTGGGAAACTACAGGTTGCGTCGCCTGTACGACAAGGGTATCGTCCACACTGCCGGCTCGCAGTATGCGCAGGATATCCACGACGTGGCGGCGGAGCCCGTGGTGGAGGATGACCCGGAAACCAAGTTCTACAAGTCGCGTTTCCAGAAATCCCGCGTCGCCGACTCCGAGGGTCGGACCCCCATCTACGACTTTGACGAGTGGTCGCGGAATCACTATGGGAAATCCTTTGATCGAAGACAGGCCGCCCAGGCCAAATATGATCGAATTAAAGTTCAAAAGGAGTCGAACAAGATGTCCAGCCAGACGGACCTGGTTCTGCTCTCCCTACTCTTCGTCGGAGTAGCCATATACCTGATGTTCCTGGCCGAGAGCTCGTACGACACGCCCAAACAGCGGGCGGAGATGCGGCACCGAAAGGAGCGCGAGGATCAGGAACGAGAGGAGCAACTGCCCGCCGGCAAGTAATCGTAGGAGTTCTCTAGTCCAAGGTGTACATAGAGTTAAGCTTTAAATGTTTAAATGAAGAATGGCTATTTTTGTTGATAAAGAATAACTTTAATCAGAACTTTCCGCTGCGCTTGCGCGCTGTATATTTAGTATCCGGACGTGTTTCCAATCCCTGGCGACGGCGGCGCTCCTTCTTGGCCAGAATCCAATCGCGGGATTTCTTGGGCGCCTTGCCGCGTGCCTCACGGCAGGCATCACGCTTCTTAATGTAGTTCACCCGGCGCTCTTCTTCAGGAGTACCTGGAGCAAAGAAAGTTAATCATTCCATGCTTTTGATAAGCAGTTCAAGGAATGCTCACCCAAGGCCTTGGGCAACTCCGCCGATCCACCAGTCATCAGCACTAGATAATATTTCTTCGCCTTGGCCGAGTTGGGATAGTCCACGACTAATCCGCCATAAAAGCCCGCCTTCATGGCCTGTGAGGTGACCATTTCGATCTGGTCCGAGTTCTCAGGATAGAATTGGAAGACAGCGCGGGCAGTCCGCGTTAGACATGAGAACAAGGTGGTGAAAAACTTGAGCAGGCGTTTGTGGGGATTGTGGTACGACTTGTCCGCATTGCAAAGCCACTGGAGGGCAGAGATCGAGATGGCTCCATCAAAAGTGCCCGGCTTGAAGGGCATACCCTCGCCCATATCGCCCAATATGACATCCCCAGAGACCTCACGCTCCACAGCAATGTCTAACATGGACTTGGATATATCTATGCCGATCCACATGTGTTCGCTCTCCTCCAGGACGCTCCCGGACAGACCGGAGCCGCAGCCAATGTCCAGAATAAAGCGAGATTCGTCGTCATCTGGAAGGGCGAGCAGTTCCAAGGCGCGTTCCGCCATTTCAATTTGGATGTCAATGATGCGGGTGCTATATACATATATAGAGTTTTAATTATAGGCAGTGCTTTTACCGCATTTACTTACTTTGTGGAGTATTTCTTCGCCTCATCATCGTTGTAGAACTTAAAATGGAGTTTTAAATTATTCAATTATTCATACCAGGCTACTATTTCACTTACAATTTCCGGGGGTGCTGCGTGCTCGGGTCTTCTGGCCATTGTCCCTGTATCTTTATATAATTTGCAAAGCTTTAAAACCTAAATTCCGCAATGTTTCCAAATAAACAAAAAAAGAACTCAACTACACGTGCGGCCGACTAACAGCTGATTGCCATTCGCCGCGATACGTAAATAGGTGTGCAACATCTATCGATAATGCTATCGTTTGTTTGTCACCACCACCAGCCCTACACCAACACACATATCACACAGAGCAGTGAAAATTCTTGAAAAATGCAATTATTCATTTAAACTAAAAGCAATAACCATGTGAAGAGTGCAATTCCAAGTGAACCCGTGTCAGTGCATCAAGTGAAACGGTGAGTGCAGCCCGAAAACACCTGTAAATGGGCAACAAGCGAACATTTGCATGGGACCGCTGTAGGTGTGGTTGTGGGGGAAATTGAGAGTTAATAAGTGTGTGCATGAGTGTGTGATGATTCTGACGCGTCAACAAATACACAGCCTAGGTGTCAAACATCCAATTAGCATTCGTAAACGGAAATGCAAAAGGCCAGCCTGTTGTGCCCAAAGTTTGCCAGGTTTGTGTGGGTGTGCTTCTTTGTGCTCTACAAAACTAGTGACACAATTCGCGTAGAAAACCCGTTATGCTGACGCGTTTACCTTGCTCCGGTTCTCTAAAAAAGCGAAATCTTACCTAGCCAGCAAAAACGATAACAACAGGTTAAAGTTTCGCTCTCTCTCTCGCTCTCTCTTGCGGTCTCCCCAGCTGTTTTCGCCGGAGCCGTACTCTAGCTCTCTGTCATTGTCTCTCTCCTTGCTGATCGCAAGAAGTGGCATCAGTGGCCGTAAAACTCGAGCCAAATGCATCTCAAACCGCATCGAAACTTGCATTTCTTTTAACGTAAGCTTACTTTTGATTGTGTTACTTCTCGATTAATAAATTTAGCAAGCCGAATTCAGGTTTATAAGCGGCGGCGGCGGCCCTGCTGTGTTTGTGTACATTTTGCATATTTATGAGTCGCCATTTGGGAGCCAAACAGGTTCTTCTTTTTGGCAACGGAACTTCTTTCACTCTTTCCAAGAACAAGATTCCCCTCGCGTTCATCGCAGGTTACAAAATTTACGCAACAAGCCGCGATCTCGCGGTCGCTGGCCTCTCCGTCCAACGAGTTTGCCAAAAACCCCAAACAAGAAAGCCCAGCAGCCGAACACCGGCAATCGAAGCTTAAATACTCTAAAAATCTTAAATTCCCCTGAACTTGGTAATTAAATCATGATATCTAAAGCCCTCGAGGCATCCAGGATCACCACTAAAGTTTAAAGTAAAAAAGGAAGATTGTGAGTAACTTTTGTAGCCTCGGCGTGCGTCTGCGGATTGCTCATTTAGCAAGCAGCAAACTTAGCAAATTTGGGTCACAGATTTCGCAAGACCCTCTGGTAGAGTATAAACTACAACCGAACCCGCCGCTGCCATCCATTTTGGAAACCAGATACTGATACGGGGACAAAGACAAAGGCACCAATGCAGAGGCACCAACTACAGATGCTCGCTGGCTGCTGGGAAGAGCCAGAGCTTCAGTTGAGTGGCTCCAGTTAGCCAGAGCAAACCTTTCCCGCCGGAAGAAAGTAAGAAAAAATAAAAACGTGAAATGCGCAGTGGGTTAAGACTTGGTCCACTGCTAGTGGCGATGCTAGTGGCTCACCTGGCGGCCCCAGTGGCGCCTGCTAACCTGCTGACCAGCTATCTGCCCGCCTCCATGCAGGCCCTGGCCTACTACATAGACCTGCTGCAGTACGAGCCCTTGTCGAGCACCACGGTGGAGCCGCCCTTCAGTGCCGATGGTGGCGTGGTGGAGTCCACTACAGGAAGCCCCCCGCGGTCTACAGCGGCACCTACGAGGCGGAGTACAACCCGGAGGCCTAGTGCCGGAGCAGGAGGTGGTGGTTCGGAATCCGGATCGGGATGGTGGCAGCCGCCAAGCTGGTGGGAGACACCGCAGAGAACCTCTACCACCCAGAGACCCACATCACCACCTACACGGCCTCACCGACCTGGAATTTTTGCTCCAGCTCGTGGGCCGGAAACGGAAAGAGTGCTGGAGGGCCATGCTCTCTTTGAAGAAATCGGAGATGGTGTGGACTTTGACAAGCTGCCCTTGTCGCTAATCCGAGACATTCAAACCGAGCACGATGACTTCACTAACGATGTCGAGTCGCTGGATAACTTTTTGCGGCTCTACGACGACAACTACGGAAGGGCTGCCTTTGACTTTGAATCAGCCATGGATCGCTGGAGTAGTGCCTCTATAGCGGGCAAGAAGAGGGTGCCGCCCACCAAGCCGTACGTGGACTTTTTGCTGGTCTATGATCTTCTCAAGCGAGACGCCAAGGCTGCGAATCTCAGCAAGTACGAGGGCTACGCCGAGGATCTGCTGGAGCAGCTGCACGAGCTGTCGCAGGCTTCCTCGGCCAGACAACTGCACACACTCTTCCAAAGAATGCTGGACCGCGGCGATGTCCAGCGAAGTGATGTGGTGGCTCGCGTCCAGGGAATCGTCAAGGATCTGGGCAATCCCAATAGCCCGACATCCAAGGCGCTGGTCTTTATACCCAGCATGCAATTTCTTCCTTAAGTGCCTAGAAATAAGCCCCAATAAACTCGAGGAACCCACCAGTTGACCTCATCTCTGTGTGATTGGATTGAATACTTTCATTTAATAAAAAATATTACAACACTTTCATTTATTTAGAAAAAAAGGATAACATTTAAAATATCCCATGAATTTTGGACATTGGAAAATTTGTGGCATACTCTTGGGCACTTTTTTTAGTGGGTTTTAAGTCCACACCCCTTTATAAATGGGTTTTCCCCACTTAATATCTTCAAATTGTAATTTGTTTAAATTGTAGTACACTTTATTTAACGACCGGAAGTTCCCGATTCCCCATTTTGGCTGACCAAGTAACTTAACTGACACATTGGCATAGTTTAGTGGGTGTTAATGTGTTATCGATAGCGGGTCAACCGGCTGAAAATGAGCTGCTTTTCTTGTTGCACTTCCCATCAGCTGTAATAATGACGTCGCGACGTCAGCAACCGCTCTCTTAGACACGGCAGCGCTCTCTTCTACCCCCTTACGCTCTGAATCTCTCTCGTGGTCGCCTGCTCTCACGCTCCGGCTGACTTTGGCTCTCTTCCACACTCGGTGGCTTGCTTAATTTTTTGCCAGCGCTCTTTGATTCCATTTTGTTTTTGTACTTGGTGCGCGTAGCAAGCAAGCAACGCCTTCTCCGCTTGGTCTTCAAAGTTCCGCCCGTGTAATCTCATTCAATTTGGAATTTTTTATTGGCAATATGCAATTTATTTAGTGCAAGCTATTGCAAAATAAACTGTTCAACTGGAATTAAAATCAAAATAAGACAGCCTGCTCTACTTCAGCCAGTGGAAAACTCTGGGTCGCCGCGTAGTTGCTGGAAAAGTTATCGATTTGTGTGAAAGTTGCAGGCTGCTGCAGATTGGCGAAGAAAGTTTTATGGAAATGTGAAGGAAAGAAAGCAATCACAACAATGGAAAACTTAAACTTTGCACGCACACCGCAATTTCTGCGCAAAGTTATCTACGAGGCGCGCAGGTAAATGCAAAAAGCAAAACACACAAAACCAATGCAAGGGGTGGGTGGGTGTCCAGGGTAGAAAGGGGAAAAGTCAACCCTCCAGTCGAAACAACGCCACCCGCCGGCGAACGGGTCACCCTGTACTCTGTACTCGCCGCTGGACTCCGTCTAGCCGGGAATCAAGTTGAATTTGTGGCTGCTTCTTGGTTCTTAGCCTTCTTCTTGATTCTCGATGGTTGCACCTCACAGGTTTTACTTGTTTTCCTTTTTCAAGTGGAGGCGGCGAGGAGGAAGTCGGTGGGGGGCGCACCAGCAGCCGGGGCTAGCGTCTTATGTAACGTAACTCGAACGCCTGCAGACGTCAGTGGTTTGGTGTCCTCCACACGCCTCCAGATTTGTTCGCCTTCGAGACTGCACAGCAGCGGGCAAAAGAATAGCCACAACATCCTAGCAGTTATATTAAAAAAAGTATAAGTTCCTGGATCATTCTCTTGGCCTCTATAAAATAAAAGCTTTCCAGTTTCTGAGGTTACTCTTTAATTAAATACTTACTAACACACTGAAATAAGATTTCAAAAGTCTAAGATACTCGTACTAGTTTTCTTAGTAACCGACTAATGGACATGTCTAAATCGACTCGTCTGATGATAGTAGTTAAAAATATTGTAATATTGTTAATTTACCAACTCAAAGATGCCTCCGTCACCTACTATTACTTACGGGATGTTTATCCCAATAACTATCATTAATTATTACAAAATACCTGGTATTATGATCTCAACTGTGCTTCTGTAAATATGTACATAAATACATCCAGATGCATGAAGGTTTGTGCAAGTGCAACACGCGTCACTTGAGGCATAAAACCGCACACAAAGCCCGGACAACAAAGCAGCCGAGAGCAGGAGCTGCAACGATTTGGAAACCCTTTAAGGCCTAGAACCCCCAAGCTGGGGATACCCTTACAAAGCTCACTTAGTCATAGGAAAGTGCATACATACATTCATGCATGTGTTTTGAAAAGTATCCACAAAAAGAATGAAATCATCTTACTCGAATTTCGAACGCACACGAAGTTTAAATACTCTTTAAATACTTTTACATTTTAGATCAGCTCGCTGGAAATATCTTAATTATTCTATTACCTAAGGTCATCATCTATTGGTAGCTGAAATATTATTTATATATGCATAACCTTTTCGATTAAACTTTGACCAAAAATAGAGCATACAAATATTTTAGAGTATTCCCAGTGGAGCTGGTCCGTGTTAGCCTGCATGCCAATGCCATTTCCCATGGAGCACCGCATTGCCCCCTCTGCCAAAAGTCCTTACTCCTCGTCGCCTTTGTTTCGGCTGCGCTCTACCCCATTACCCATAGCCCGCGGACATCATTTCGTGTTTCCTATACAAGGGCCTCCTCCTGCTCCTCCTCCTCATCCGCCTCGCCCCTTGATTATTACGAGAACAGCCTTTGTTTCGGATTAATAATTTGGCTCCTCCGCCGCCATCTGTGTCAATGGGCGCTGCTATCGAGCCCAAGGCAACAGCAGCTTTTCCTCGCACTTATCAAATCCGAATGTGTGTGTGGAAAACAAAAGAAAATCGGACGGGCAGTGAGTGGATCTCAGAGTGTTAAATGGCGCAGCTTCCGCTTGAAGCGAGGCAAGCGATGATTATGGGGTCCAAATAAGTGTATCGATGTATTTGAATACGAATGAATGCTTTTTCGCTTGTGGCAATCATCAGCATCGCCACAGTCATCGTCATCCTTAATATAAATATAAAATGCGAGTGAGGCATGCTTTTCCACACAAATGATGCTGTCATTCCCTTTCCCGCCGCCTTATTTATCTCTCTGCTTTGCGCCAATTGCAAAAAAGCACTAGTTAAAATAATAGTTGGGTTTTATCAAACACAGTTTTCTCTAGTTTGAAGAATTCATTAAATTATTAAGTGCAACACAAGGATACTTAAATAGATCCTTTCTAGAACAGCTTAAGATAGAGTAGAACAGGATCTGGAGAGACCAAAAGAATAGTAAATCGGTTCTCGTATCAGTTTCCAATAGATTCATCTCCACTTATTTTTACACCCTTTTCTGATGACCTAATTCCCAAGGGTAATCTATATAAGTGATGGAAATGTAACCGAAAGTACGTCTCTTAATCGATAATGCAGCTGTAGTATGTTTAGATCGGAGAATCCATAGTTTCAAATGACAAGGCCAAAGTCTCTTCTTCCACAAGCACATCGCCGTCAGCCATATGTTGGTTTTAATTAATGAAACATTCCACAATTTATTTTGTTATTTATTCCCCTCACTCTGGCGCTCTTTGCAGATCGTTTATACACAGCGATCCCGCCGCCGTTGCCTCATCCGCCGGTTCCCACCCAGACAGAGAGGAGGAAGAGGCATCATCTGAAATGGAACTCGCCCACACGTTGACGCTCAATGAGGAGGCCCTGAAGCAGCTACCGGAGCACAAGCGACCGGTGTTTGAGCTGGAGTGGCTGCGTTACCTAGAGAAGGCCCTGCCCACTGTGGCCAAGCATGAGATTAAGGCCAGTCAGAAGAAGCTGGTGCAACAGCTCTCGGAACGGATCCAGGGTGCACCAGGTCCGCCCATGCGCAAGCTCATTGCCAGTGCCCTGGCCACTCTGTTCTCCGTCGGCGACACCTTCATGCTGTTTGACACCGTCAACGCCTGCAATGATATTCTGAAAAACAAGGATGACTCCCCCAGCTACCTGCCCACCAAGCTGTAAGTTAACTCAACTTACTGAGAATATTCCAGCGTTTTATTCAATATTTTATCTTGCAGTGCTGCCATCTGCGTGCTCGGATCGATGTACGAGAAGTTGGGACGGATGATGGGTCGAACCTATGAAGATACAGTGCAGATACTTATCCGTACGCTTCGCAATGCCGAGTCTCAGGCGAGAATCGAGATTATGCATACGTTGGAGAAGGTGAGCGCCGGCATGGGCACCGCCATAGCCAACGTCCACAAGGACATCTACAAGGCGGCCAAGCACTGTCTGCTGGATCGAGTGATGGCCGTTCGCGTGGCCGCCGCCCGCTGCATCCTCAAGATGATCTATAGCGCATCATTTCTGTACCAAACCGAACTCGAAAGCCTGGGAACTCTGTGCTTCCGTGCCTTCGATGGGAGTAACTACGAGGTTCGGTGTGCAGTGGCTCAGCTTCTGGGCACACTTCTGGCCTACACTCAGCAACTGGCTGAAGCAGCAACGGGGAATAAGAAGCAGGCTCAGGCAGTGGCAATGCAGGCGACCAAGGGAGCTACTCAACGTTTGGTCTCACTGGATGAAGCGCTCGGCATTCTGATGTCGGGCTTCCTGCGCGGAGGAGCCTCTTTTCTCAAAGGAACCGGGGAGATTATCAAAGGCAGTTCCGGAGTCAACAGAGAAGTCCGAGTGGGTGTAACGCATGCCTATGTGGTCTTCGTCCAGTTCATGGGCAGCGTGTGGTTGGAGCGACAGTTGAGCACGTTTCTGGCACATGTTCTGGACCTGGTGGCCAATCCAAAGGCAGCCTGCTCTCACGTGGATGCGGTGTACTCCCGCAAGTGCATAAACTTTATTCTCCGCTCCACAATTGGCAAGATGCTGGGCGAGAAGGCACAGAGTGCCGCCTGCAAGGAACTCGTCCATTTGGTGGCCAAGCAGATGAACTCCATTGACTTCAATCCGGAGAACGCCAAGGATTCCAACCAGGAGACGCTCTTCAGCCAGCACCTGCTTGTCTGCGCTCTGCAGGAACTGAGCTCTCTGCTCATTGGACTGGGAACCACGGCTCAAAACCTGTTGGGCGATCAGTCCTTGCAAGCCATCGACGCCACATGTGCTGTTCTGGTGCATCCCTGTGCCGCTGCACGCTTGGCAGCCGCTTGGTGTCTGCGATGTGCCTGTGTTGCGGTTCCGGGTCAGATTACCCCGCTGATTGACCGCTTTGTGGAGGCCATCGAGCAGATGCGATCATCGCCAGAGGCAATCGCCGGTTACAGCTGCGCTTTGGCGGCCATTTTGGGTAGTGTTCGATACTCGCCCTTGGGCATTCCCCACACCAAGGGCAAGGTCGTGTTCAACTGTGCGGAGGAACTGCTGCGCTCAGCTTCCCAGAATAGTCGCATGTCGCTGCATCGCACTCAGGCCGGCTGGCTGTTGATTGGTGCCATTATGACGTTGGGATCACCGGTGGTCAAGGGTCTGCTGCCCCGGATGCTGCTCCTTTGGCGAAACTCATTCCCGCGATCCAATAAGGAATTGGAATCGGAAAAGGCGCGCGGAGATGCTTTCACCTGGCAGGTGACGCTAGAGGGAAGGGCAGGCGCCCTGTCCGTGATGCACAGCTTCTTGCTGAATTGTCCGGATCTGGTTAACGAGGATATAACCCGAAGGCTGCTCACCCCAATTGAGAGTGCTCTGGCCATGCTGGTCAAGTGAGTAAATCGGATCATAAATCTCTTAATTTTGTATTAATTTTATTTAAATTGCTTCAGCTTGGCCTCTGTCCTCAAGAGCTATGGCACCCAGCTAAAGGCTCCGGCGGCTATGGTCCGCCTGCGGCTCTTCGAGACTCTCACCCTGCTGCCGGCAAATGCCTTGGAGGCCTCCTATACGCATCTCCTTCGCATGCTGGTCTCGGAGTTTACGCTTTCGGATAATGCGGCCAATACCACGAATTCACTACTCCGAACTCTTTGTCATGGCGATGATTCCATCATCCTTGGGACATGGCTGCAGGAAACGAATCATCGCACCATCGAAGATCAGGTAAGCTTCTATTGGATTGGAAATATGGACTGTATATATACGTATAAGTGTGATTGTGTGACATGTTAATCCACCTCTAAACCATGGGCGTAGGCGGCATCACTTTATCATAAAATATATGTAGGGAAATTAATATAAGTAATAAGTCCTATGCCCATGTGACTCTCCGTGATACACCCTTTCTCACTGACTTCTCTACCCCTCTTTCTCTATTTGTGCTTTGATCCTAAGATGGAGCCCAATCGCAAAGTCGATGGCGAGCATGTAAGTGGAGTGCAATGTAATAGCTAAAAGTGCTTTTTTCCTCTTACTCAAAATAAAATATTAGCAAATATTTAGCCTATTTTTGCATGACTATAGTTTCTTAAATATTTC